>JAKUCV010003669.1:0-61645 GCA_028386065.3 Turnera subulata
GAAGGTCGCCGGTGCGTTACATAGTCCAAACGGCATTCGTCGATATGCGAAAGTGCCATACGGGCATGTAAAGGTAGTCTTCTCCTGGTCACTAGGATGGATAGGGATTTGGAAAAATCCAGAGTACCCATCAAGATAGCAAAAATACGAATGCTTAGCCAAGCGTTCGAGCATCTGATCAATGAAAGGAAGGGGAAAGTGATCCTTCCTTGTTGCCTTATTTAGCTTCCGGTAGTCGATGCACATACGCCATCCGGTCACTGTTCTTGTCGGGATCAGCTCGTTATTCTCATTGGGCACAACCGTCATCCCTCCTTTCTTAGGTACCACATGCACAGGTGATACCCACTCACTGTCTGAGATTGGATATATAATCCCTGCATTTAAGAGCTTCAAGATCTCTTTCTTGACAACGTCTTTCATGTTTTCATTGAGGCGTCTTTGGCGTTCAATGACAGGCTTATGTCCATCCTCAAGTAGAATTCTGTGTGTACAAAAAGAGGGGTTGATCCCTGTGAGATCATCAATTGCATACCCAATTGCTTTCCTATGCACTCGGAGCTCCTTAAGAAGTTTCTCTTCTTCCTCCTCAGTTAGCTCGGAGCTAATGATGACTGGGTATGTAGACTCAGGACCCAAAAATGCATAGCGAAGCTTAGGAGGCAACGGTTTGAGCTCTAACTTCTGAACTTCAGACTGCATAGCTTCACTCTCCAGAACTTCATAGTTATTGGCCTCTTCACAACTGGTAACTGGTAGCTTGTCCATGTCTTGAGCAGCTGCCGCTATTACTTCATCTACATCCCCTGAAGATCTTGCATCAGCAATACAGGTGAGCAGTGGATCTGCATGAGTCTCTTGTGCAGAGACTTCTTGGACAGCCTCGTCAATAACATCAATCCGATAACAAGAACTTTCCGGGATCTCTGTCTTGATGACTTGCATCATGTCGAAGCTAATTTCTTCCGATCCAACCCTGAGAGTAAGCTTCCCATTTTGCACATCAATCACTGCTCCAGCTGTTGCCAAGAAAGGTCGTCCCAAGATGATTGGTATATTACTATCAGCTTTCATATCCAATACCACGAAGTCTACTGGAATGAAGAATGATCCAATTTTAACCGGGACATCTTCTAGTATTCCAACTGGATGCTTGATTGAACGATCTGCCAGTTGGAGAGAAATTGAGGTTGACTTCAAGTCTCCCATGTTCAACTTCTTGCTTATGCAGAGTGGAATGACGCTTACGCTTGCTCCCAGGTCGCATAATGCTCTCTTGACGCTGACTTCGCCAATCTCGCATGGGATAGAGAAGCTTCCGGGATCTCCTAACTTCGGAACGAGGTTGTTCTGAATAACAGCACTACATTCCGCCGTTAGAGCTACTGTTCCAATTTCCTCCAAATTCCTCTTCTTGGACAAGATCTCTTTCAAAAATTTTGCGTAGGCTGGCATTTGAGAAAGAGCCTCTGTGAATGGGATATTCACATAAAGCTTCTTAAGCACTTCCAAGAACTTACCAAATTGTTTATCAAGTTTGGCCTTCTTCAACCTTCCAGGAAAAGGGACAGGGGGAACATATGGCTTCACCTCTTCTTCTTTCTTTGGCTGTGCTTCTTTTGGGACTTCCTCTTGCTCAGCCTGGTTGCGTTGTTCTGCTTCTTCTTGGGGCTGCTTCTCTCGCCTGGTTGGCGCAGGTATCTCATACTGATTACCACTTCTCAAAGTAATCGCATTGCACTGTTCCTTTGGGTTTACTTCAGTATGCCCAGGCAGCCTGTTCTTACTTCCAGCAAATTGTGTCTTTAATTGGCTAATTTCTGAGGTTAGATTAGCTATTAAGTCAGTTTGCTTTTGCTGGAACTCCAATTGTAGGCGTTGAGCCTCCATCTGTTGGCGCTGACTTTCCATAAATGCATACATAAATGATTGCATGTCATTTCTTTGTGGCTGTGGGGCTGATTGTTGAGGCTGGGGATTAGGTCTTCTTTGAAGAAAACCTGGAGGCCCTTTACTACTGCTTTGCTGACCACCCCAAGAGAAATTTGGATGGTTCTTCCACCCTTCATTGTAAGTATTGGAGTATGGGTCGTTCTTAGCCTTCTGAGCAACATAATTAACTTCCTCTGTATCTCCTTCAGAATTAGGGCTAGCAGAGTTTCCTCCCATGTTTTGCATAATATAATCCATCTTTGAGCTCAACATATTCACAGCCTCAAGCTCAAAAACTCCAGCAGCCTTCTTCATGGGCAATCTCTCAACTGGCCATTGGAAAGTGTTAGCTGACATCCGGTCTAGAAGTTCAAAGGCTTCTTCGATTGGCATTGTCATTATTGCTCCTCCTGCTGCAGCATCTATAGTTCCTCTGATTGACTCACTTATGTTGGCATAGAATGTCTCTAGCACCATCCAGTCTGGCAGCCCATGGTGTGGGCATCTTCGGAGCAGATCCTTGTACCGTTCCCATCCATCATAAAGAGATTCACCATCCTTCTGAGCAAAGGTTAAAATCTCGTTTCTGAGTTTGATTGCCTTGCTCGGTGGGAAAAATTTTGATAGAAAGGCTTGTGACAAGGCTTCCCATGTCTGAAAGGTTCCAGCTGGAAAAGAATTTAGCCACGCCTTTGCTTTATCCCGAAGAGAGAATGGAAATAGGCGAAGGCGGATGGCATCAGTGGTCACTCCATTCATCTTCAAAGTATCACATATTTCTAGAAAACTTTGAAGATGCGTATTAGGGTCATCCAAGGGTGATCCGCTAAACTGTGATCCTTGTACCATACTGATCAGAGCAGGCTTGAGTTCAAAGTTGTTCGCTTGAATAGCTGGGCGAACAATACTTGGTTGCAAGATCTCAGGCCTTGGGATGATAAAGTCTCGCAGTTGCGGCCTTTGGTTTGCTGCATGAGCAGGAGGATCAACTTGCCCATCTACTCCTCCTCTAGGAGGAACTTCATTGCCCTCAACACGAGGAGGTAGGTTATTGTTCCTCACAGTGTTGTCTCCCATATCTTCTTCTGATGAGTCTGTTTCTTCGTCTTCAGCTCTCTTCTCCAGGCGTAGTTTTCGGAGAAGCTTGCACGTCTTCTCAATTTCAGGATCAAGTGGTAAAGGTGGTCCCTTACTTCTTGTCCTGATCATACACCTGCTAGAGCCCTGTGGAAAAGAAACAGAAGGAAAACGTAAGTAGTAACAGGCCTAGATCGACCTAATTACTAAGACAATTAATATTAACGCCGGTCCCCGGCAACGGCGCCAAAAACTTGAACGCTATTCTGCAAGTGCACAGATTGATGTAGCAAACAAGGTCGTCCTCTGGGACCAGGTTAAGTACTAATCGCTTAATAATTCGTGATCGTCTAGGCAAATAAAGATTGGATTTGAGTAGAAAATAAATAGCTGAAATAATAAAAGATGGATTCTCAATATTCAAAAGATGTCTAGGACTTTGGGGGCTCACTTGCCTATTCTCTGATGCTTAACTTTAAAACCATGCACAGATAGATCATGCAACGCGTATGCATAAGCAGCCTATGCAACCATAATTGCCCTAACTCCTGAATTTCCTAAGTTCGTTGAAAGACTAGTTGATTAAACAGAATAAATAACCCACTCTCGTGGCGTGACTTAGACCCTACTTAGCTATTTCAACTTCGTGTCCACTAGTGAAGAAACAACTAAGGCATTCATGCACAGTCAACTTAAGCAAATTATATTCTTCACTAGAAGGTCATCCTTCTCCAAGGTAAGTTCCTAGTGTTCAACCTATGCAATTCCGGTAGATTATTGACGCTGTCACTAAACAATTCTCTACCTAGAATTTATACTATCTAATGGCCAGTTAAATAGCATAGTTAAGTGCCCTAGGATTGAATCAATGAACAATAGATCATTCAGGAATTAAAAGCAATTCATAAAACAAATAGCATCATTGAATAGACAAGCTACCTCCCCTAATTCCTAGACTTTAAAGATTTAGCTCAACATAAAAAGAGAGAAGAAAATACTTATGAATTTCATTCCGGGCAATGATCAAGGAATTACAAGAATAAGAACTTGAACAAAGCTCTAAGCTGCAAACCTCCTCTTCCTCTGAAGAACTAATGAAGAACTACTCTTGAATTTGAGAGAGAATGGAAGAATGAGAGAATGAGAGGGTGTGAAGTGTGTCCCTTCCTCCTAGAATGCCTTGCTATTTATAGGCTCCAGGAAAGGATGGTAGGAAATCTCTCATTTGAATTCAAAACTAGGATCTAATCTAATTAAATTCAAAAACAAACTTTTTGAATTTAATTTACATGGATAAATAACAAATAAATAATCCTAATCTAAATTCAAACAAGATTCTTCAAAATATCCTTGGAAGATAATGTTGGATAATGGAAATTTGAACTTCTGCACAGGTGAAAATGTTCCGCACAGGCAGGTCGTGCACTGGAAGATAAATCTTCACAATATCTTCAAATCTTTCCAAGATAGTAACCACCATATCTCAATCTTCCAGAATCTATCCAAATTTTCCAAATCCTTTCAAATATCACCTGTAATCAACAAAAGCTAAAGGAAGAGTTTATTAAATCAAAACTAAATGAAAAGCTAACTAAATAAATAACAATTTAATAAAACAAAGCCCAAATCTATAAACTAAAGGCCCAAAATGTGTGTATAATTCATACACATCAGAATTACTCTTAGAATCATCCTCTTGTGTGTTGAAAGCTAACTATTTTTTCTTATTGGCTTTTTCTTCAAATTTTGAGCCATGCACAATGAGGTTTCCCATGAGCTCTTTGTAGGTAAGCGTATTTACATCTTTGGCTTCCTCAATGGCTGTGACTTTGGGTTCCCATTCAGCCGGAAGTGATCTAAGGATTTTGGTTACCTTCTCCTTTGTTGTGATCACTTTCCCTAGACATGCAAGGTTGTTGCATAAAATTGTGAACCCTGTGTCTAGGTCTTGAATGGACTCGTCACCTCTCATTTGGAACAACTCGAAGTCTCTCATAAGTCTGATCATCTTGGATTCTTTAACTTGATTGGTGCCCTCATGAGCTATACAAAGAAGACTCCAAATCTCATGTGCGGTGTTACATGAACGCACTCGTTCAAACTCGGCTTGGCTAATGCCACAAAGGAGAGCATTTTTAGCTTGTGCATCTAGCTTCACCCTTTTCATTTCTTCTCCACTCCAGTGCTGCATATCTTTAGCTGGACGTATGTAGGGTGTGCTCACTATTTGCCACATCTCCAAATTCTTTCCTTCAAGGAAAGTCTTCATACGGAATTTCCAATGGTCAAAGTTTAACCCATTGAAGTATGGAACATTTTTTATGTTGTTTAACACGAATGCTATGATCTTTTACTCCTAGAGGTTAATCCAACAATGGAGTTCCTTACTTCACTACCATTTGTAGGCCCAGTTTGGCTAAGAGGGGGTGAATTAGCCCCTTTTTCGATTAAGCACCGATTTGGCACGACTGATGCCAAATCCTTCCTAAACTGGAAACTGAAGATTATGAACACTAATGGGCACACTAATACACACTTAAGAGAGAAGAGTTAGAGAGATTTGCACAGCAATTTATAGTGGTTCGCCACTCAGGACTACATCCATTACTCAAGAAGTCCACCATGAGATTTTTAACCTTCACTATACTGTGGCTTTTACGGGTTCAACCACAAGCTTTTACAAGCTTTTTCCTAGACTAAGCTCAAATCTATCACTTACCACAAACCTCCCCGGTTTGTTGAATCCCACCTTAGCAAATTAATCCCAAGTTTCCAGTAAGGTGTGTTTGATCTCACAGCAAGGAATCTTGAATGAAAAAGTCAAGAAGAAGTACAATTAAGCTCAATTCTTTAGCCTTATAGATAACATTCAATTTAGGCTATTTTGGAGAACTGCAAGTATAACTCAAGTATTACAGTATCAAGACTTTGTAATGGCAGCTCTAACTTGAGTTCTTTAGTCTTCCTTCAATTTATAGAGGCTGGGGGAAGTGAGAGCCTCATCATCCAACGGCTAGTTGTCACTTTCTGCTACCTCGGGATTTGGCATCGTTGGCGCCAAAACGTTCATCGCTTCAATTCCCAAAAAGTGGTCTCCACTTGCTGAGCCGACACCTAGGTTCGATTCTCCTAGGTTGGACCGAATCGAAATGATCTGTTGAGAGAGCTTTCCAGTCCTTTAAACAAATACCTACAGAGTAGAAAGAAGCAAGCTTGTAGGTTTTATACACATAGGAGCACCTCCAACATGTGGCTCCAAGACACAAGAAAGTCAGCACATGTTTAGCAGACTCCTAGGTTCGATGATCTTAGGATTGTCAGATTCGAATCTATCTATTGTGAGACCTTCCCAGATCTTTAGTCCAACATTTTCTGAGTTAAACTAGGCTAGCTAAATGATTTATAGAGTATGGGAGTGCCTCCAACAAGTTGCCCCAAAGTTCCAGAAAATCAGCACAAGCTAGACAGACACTTAGGTTTGATGGTCCTAGGTTTGGCTAAATCGAGATGGATCTTTCTTACTCCTGTCCAGATCAATAAACAAACATTTTCTAAGTTGAATCATGCTAGATTTCCGGTTTATAGGGTATAGGAGCATCTCCAATATTTGCCTCAAAGTTGTAAGAAAACCAATATGGTCCATGGGCATGAAAGAGACTTAAACCAATAAAATAATACCACTAGCACACATCCCAATCCCACTAACCTCAAACCTTAAAAAAATCTAATTTCATTATTTAATTCAAAGATTTGGGTGGTGAATCAAAATATTCATAAAACTAGCTTACTTAGTTTATCATTAATCAAAATCAATTAAGCACATAGTTAGGTAATTAGATTAAATCACTAATTAGCACTAATCGGCTAATTAAGTAATCACTAATGTACATGTTAATTACCTTAACCCAACAACATCCACAACATACGAAATTTACAAAAGAGAAATAAAACGCCCCGACCCGTATTTACCGTACACAGTAAACACGTGCCGAAACTATTCTTATTGGCAGAACAGAAAGTACATCTCACAAGTATTTTACAACAGCAATCCATATAATACAATCGTCACCCACACTCGGGGACCATTATTCAATCCACACGCATAGCTCAACAGCAGCAACATAATCCAATATATACAGCATCATAATCATTTTAGGAAAACAGCAACACAACAACATATATATATCACAGCAGCGGAAGACTTATATGCACATGCAGCGGAGGTATGGATCCAGAGTCAGGTAGAGGAGCAGCAGCCGTCGAATGTCGTACCTGAACTACGAAACAACTTAACCTACGGGATGAAACCCCGCAGGCGAGGGGTGAGTCCGAAGTGCTCACCGACCAAGGATAAACAGTGATATGCAGACAACCGTAATACTGTAAAGGAAACACATGCAAGCAACAACACATCTCAAACAAGACTGAGCCAAGACCAAAAGAATATTTATTATTATTACCAAATTTTATCTTCCGTGCACCGTCACTGGACAAGTTAGGGGTCAGACCTGGATATCAACATATTTCGGGTGCCAGACCAAAACCAAGAGAACCCAGGGATCGACATCCCCAAATAGTAACCCAGAGATAGACATCCCAAACAAATCAACGGGATAGACATCCCAAGCATAGACATGCTTACCACAAGTAACCCAGGTCATGGCCACCACAAAATAGTCTTTACCCATCGAGTCAAACCACTACTTTCCAAGTGACATTAAAGTCGTCAACACAACTTCCAATTAACCAATTTCCATTTCCAATATCCATTATCAATTTTCCATGGTCAATAGTCCAACAACAATCTCAACACAATATCCACAGAATCAATATCACAGTCCAACAATCACAACAACAATAATCATAGCAGTCAAATATCCTACAGTGAATATCTCAGCAGTTCAATCAAACAACAAAGCACATAAAGTATCACAGGCACATATCAAAGGTTATCCATCCTCACCTTAGCCGTTTATCAAATATGAAAACCTCCTTCGGGTTCCACAGCAAGTTCCTCAACCAACTGTTCAATATCAATTCCTATATAGCAAATAATAGCATGTACACATAAGATGCAAATAAACTTGATATGCATATGATATGCAGTACTGTAAATAAAACGTTAACCCGGCTCGATCTCAGTTACCCCGTTATCATCATCAATCACCATTTATTTCTAGGTGTCAAAATACTTTTCCCGGTATTATTCCGATATTAATACTTTGGTTAAAAACCTTCCAAAAGTTATTTCCATATTCAAAATATTTAATTATTTTCCATATCCTTATTTTTTC
The DNA here is from genome assembly GCA_028386065.3 of Turnera subulata. Classification (NCBI taxonomy): domain Eukaryota; kingdom Viridiplantae; phylum Streptophyta; class Magnoliopsida; order Malpighiales; family Passifloraceae; genus Turnera; species Turnera subulata. Next base: position 8,304 of record JAKUCV010003669.1, read on the forward strand.
AACATAATTCCATAATAATCATATGTATTTCCAATATTATTATTTTCTAAAAATATACCTTAATATTTATTTTTCCAAATTTTATTTTATTTATTTTTATTTTAATTATTATTATTATTTATTTTTTTAACCATGGACTGGGCCGTGAACAGTGCTGCCCGGCCCAAGCCCAAGCCCAAAACCCTTCAGCTCATATCAACCCAGCTCAAACCCACAAAGCCCAAGCCCAACTATTAACCCATCCCATAAAACTAAACCAACCAATCCATTAACCCAGGCCCATAACCAAAACTCTTAGCCCATCACTAGCCCAAGCACAAAACATCACAGCCCATGCAATATGGCCCACGTAAAAAAAAACCCCATGCATATAATATTCAGCCCACGTAAGAAGAAGAAACAATCATGCATGCACAGTATCATCTTCTTCGTGAGGTTACCTGCGCGGGCGGCATGGATGGCGGGCGAGGCGGGCACGGTGCGACGACAGCTTGCAGGCGAGGCGAAGCGACGGGTGCGGGGATGACGACGGAAGCGTGAGGACACCACGGGGATGGTGGTGCGAGGTGACGAGGCGTGGCGGCTCAGTGGTGCAGTAGCATGGCGCGGTGAAGGTGAGCTGGTCATGGTGGCAGCTCGCGGGAAGGGAGAAGGGAAAGGAAAGGGTGGCTGTTGAGGGGTTGTGGTGTTGTAAACAGTCAACAGGGGAAGGTGTTGGTGGCGTGTGAAGGCTGCAAATAAGGGTGGTCGGGCGTAAGGATGGTGTCAGGTGGCTTGGGTGGTCACGGTGATGGCGGTGAGCGGGTGGTGTGTGGGTGAAAGTGGCTCGGTAGGTGGTTGGCGCGGTGGAAAGAAAGGAAAGAAAGGAAGGTGACGGGGGTAGTGGCGGGGCGACTGTGAAGGAGCTTGGGTGGGAAAGGGATGCAAGTGGTGGTGGTGGATGCGGGTTGCTCGGGAAAGGAGAAGTAAGGTGAGGGTGTGGTGGTGCTGGCATCACGGGGAAAAGGAGAAGAGGAAATGGGTGGGTGGTTGTGTGTTGGCTTGGTGGTCTCGTCATGGAGGATTTTTGGTAGTGTTGGACGCGGAAGAGAAGGAAAGGAGAAGGAGAAGGTGGCGCTGTGGTTTGCATGGGCAGAGGTGTTCTTGCAGACGGAATGATGCAGGACACAACGAGCTTGGCCACGGGAAGTTTCACGAGCGAGCAGGAAAATCTTCACGGAAGCACTGGCGAATCACAAGTGGGAAACAAGTTTTCACGGGTGAGCAGGGGATGAACTGTGCACGACATGCATGCATGACATGCACGACATGCATGACATGCGGTGCAACTCTGTGCAGTTGAACCGTGTACCATCCGGACCCGAAAAATCTCAACTTGATCCGTAAAATCCTCAAGAAAATCCCGAGCATGGAACGAAGCTCGGTTTCGGAATCCGTGTCTCGTTTTACCCGGAATTAGTTACCCAAGATTAATTCCATAAGTAAATACTGTGTAAATGACTTTCACGATCTCGGTAAAAATAAAATTTTTACCCGGGCCGTTACAGTCTACCCACCTTAAAAGAATTTCGTCCTCGAAATTCATTCCGATGCTGTAAACAGGTGTGAATACTGAGAACGCATGTGCTCTTCTACTTCCCACGTAAACTCGTTTGCGGAACGCTAACTCCACTTACCTTATCCATCAAGAGGACGCGGTTTCTCAACTGTCTGATTTCTCGGGCAAGAATCTGTTCTGGTGTTTCTGTGTATGTAAGATCCTCTGCGACCTCAACATCTGCTGTTGTAATCACATGGCTCGGATCTGATCTGTACCTCCTCAACATGGAGACATGGAACACGTCATGAATCCGTGATAACTCCTCCGGTAGAGATAATCTGTACGCCGAGGGTCCAACCCTTTCCACGATCTCATACGACACGATGTACCTTAACTTCCCTCTTTTCCCGAATCTGATAACACCCTTCCAAGATGCAACTAGGAGGAAAACTCTTTCTCCCACCTGGTACTCCATCTCACGTCGATGCTTATCAGCGTAACTCTTCTGTCGGTCCTGTATTGCTCTCATACTCTGCCTAACTGTCTGAATCTTATCAACTGTCTTTATCCCAACGAACTGGACTTCGACACTTTCTTCCAAGATCTGACTGCGCAGGTCACTAACACTGGGTACACATAGACGTTTTCCCAGTATCAGTGCACTACCCTCGGCTATGCGAAACTTGTCCACTGTGAACTGCTTCCTTCAACTAGAACAGGTCAGGATCTCCATCTTGTAGTTCCATAATCTAGCCTCTCAAGTTAGACTTGACTTCAATATGGGTCAACAAAGCTCCTGTCTCATCCACTGACAAATCAACTCCCATCTTCCTTAACTCGATAAGAGAGGATATCGAGTAGGTCGTGGAAGCATCTTCTGGTTGTCTCTGGCTCAAAGCATCAGCTACAACATTAGCTTTTCCAGGGGGTACTCAATAGTGCAATCATAATCGTTCAGCAACTCAACCCATCGTCTTTGCCGTAGGTTAAGCTCTTTTTGAGTCATGATGTACTTGAGACTCTTTTGATATGTGAAAATCCGGCATCTTTCTCCGAACAGGTAATGTCGCCAAATCTTCAAAGCAAGGATCACTGCGGCTATCTCTAAATCATGTGTCGGGTAATTCTTCTCATACGGTCTCAACTATCTCGAAGTATAGGCAATCACTCGGCCCTCTTGCATCAGAACTGCTCCCAAACCAAGACCTGAAGCATCACAAAACAGCACGTACTCCACTCCTGGCTTAGGTACTGTTAAAACTGGCGTTGATGTCAACTTCTTCTTCAGCTCATCAAAACTCTTCTGGCAGGCTTCACTCCAAACAAAAGCTTGATCTTTCTTCAACAGCTTGGTCATAGGGCCGACTATCAAAGAAAAACCCTCGATGAATCTCCGGTAATATCCTGCAATACCAAGAAAACTTCTGACTTCTGGCACTGTATTGGGTGACTCCCACTCCAGAACAGCTTTTACTTTAGCAAGGTCAACTTTAATCCCATCCCCGGATACAACATGTCCAAGGAATGCAACTTCTTCAAGCCAAACTCGCACTTGCTGAACTTGGCATATAACTGTTTCTCTCGCAACCTCTGTAGTACTACCCTTAGGTGCTCTTCATGTTCTTCCCTGTTCTTGGAGTATATCAGAATGTCGTCAATGAAGACTACCACGAACTTGTCCAAGAACTCGTTCAGGACCAAGTACATCAAGCACATGAAAACTACAGGTCCATTGGTCAAACCAAAAGGAACCACTGTAAACTCAAAGTGACTGCAGCTTGCCTCGTACGTTCCTGTACCACAAACAACTCATCCTACGGGATGAAACCCCGTAGGCGAGGGGTGAGTCCGAAGTGCTCACCGACCATGGATAAACAGAGATATGCAGGCAACCATAATACTGAAAAGAAAACACAGGCAAAACAATAGCACATCTCAAACAAGACTGAGCCAAGATCAAAAGAATATCTTTTATTATTACCAATTTTATCTTCCGGGCCCCGTCACTGGACAAACTAGGGTCGTACCAGGTTATCAATTAATTCTGGATGCCAGGTCAAAGAACATAACCAAACCGGGACCACGTCCCCAAAATATCAAACCATACCGGGTTCACAACCCAAAATAACCATACCGGGACCACGTCCCAAAAATATCAAACCGGGCATGACAGCCCAACCAATCCGGGATAAACATCCCCAAACCAAGTAACCGACCATAGCATCCCAAAATTAATTTTCAAACCATCGGGTCGTACCACTACTTTCCTCGTGACAACTTAAATCATCATCTCAAATTCACTTTCCAATTTCCATTTCCAATATCCAATATTCTTTTTCCAATTATCTATAGTCAACAGTTCAATATCAATCTCAACACAATATCTAAGAATCAACAACACAGTCCAACACCCACAACAGCAATAACCGCAGCAGTCAAATAACCAACAATGAACATCTCAACAGTTCAAACAAACAACAAAGCACACAAAGTATTACAGGCAACATATCAAGGGTTATCCATCCTCACCTGATGTGTCTCTGAAACTGCTATCTGGTCAATCCTCGATACCCCACAGTCTATTTTTGAGCTCGCTGGAAAATGCCCGAGACTGCCGGAAACCTGTCGGAATCCGGCCGGTACTGTTCACGATGGCAGCATCCCCCTCTGCTACAGTTCTTCTAGTAGCAACACAGCCCAATTCCACCACCATCCATGACCAAATCTGGCCACAACCGTCAACAACAAGCTTGCCAGAGTCATCCACAACCAGTAACAATCTACTGCCGGCCAACGAATCAACTCCCCAACTCAACACCACCATCAATCGACAACAGGGCCATCATCACCATCACGGCAGCCAACCCACCACCAACACCAAGAACACGGCCATACCCAAGAACTCGATTAGCAACAAATCCACAAAAGAAAGGAAACAAAGGAAAGAATAGAAGAGAAGAGGGAAGGAGGGACGGTTGCTCTGTTACCCACTTGTGAGTGGCTCGGCGGAGACGGGGAAGAGGAAGGAAGGATCGGCCACAACCCATCGACGGCGATCTCAGGGGAGGTGACCAGCTGGGCGATTTGGCCGACGACGACCACGGCTGCAAGAGGCAGCGGCTCAAGCAGGGAGACATGGCGACAAGGAAGGAAGGATTGAGCCTTCACGGCGATGGCTCGAGCTCGACTGGGTGGTGGCAGCGGCGACGAAGGGTGGAGGGAGATGAAGGAGGAGTAGATGGAGGTGAGCTGGTGGCAGCTGTGTGGTGGAGGACTCGGCCCGACGATGACTATAGTGGCGACGAGCAGTAACCGGTACAGGGATAGAAGGGAGAGGAGGAGAAGAAGGAAGGAAGAGGGCTTGGTGGTGTTGCGTGTGGCGGTCGGTTGGTGGATGGTGGTCTCGGGTCGGCGGCGCAAGAAAGTGGAAGACGAAGAAGGAAGAGGGGAAGGGAAAGGAGGCAAAGGATAAGGATGGGTATGGTAGGGAGAGAGAAGGCGTGAGGAAATCGGGAGAGGAGGAGGAGAAAATAAAGAAGAGAAAAGGGAAAGGAGACAAAGAATAAACAGGGAAGAAAAGAAAGAAAGAAGGTAGTGGGGTAAGGGCGGCGGAAGAAGGAAAAAAAAAAAGAGAAAAGGAAAGGAAAGAGGGAGAAAAGAAAGAAAAGAAGGGAAAAGAAAAGAAAGTGGCCGCGTGGCAAGCCACGATTGGCCGAACCAGATTTTTTTTTCGGAAAAACGGAATCGCAAGGGTACTACCGTCTTTCCATCCCCAGTCCGAAAGTACAACTTGGGCACGGAAAATCCGATTAATATCCCTGAGCGTCGTCCAAGTCTCGAAATTGAAAACCGAGGCTCGGTTAACGAAAGAAACTCCAAAACGCGTATTGGTATTAAACCTTGTGTTTAACATTTTAACTTAATCTTTGAAAAACATAAGCATAATTTAGCAATCATTCTTTTATAAAATTCAAAATAATTTTCCCAAGATTAATTTATCAAATATCGATGAAAATTCTTTTTAACTTAAAATTAGTAAATTATTGTAACAAAATATCCTGGGAAAATAATAATAAAAGTATTACTATTAATGTTGATTAGGAAAATAGTAATAATAATGGTAACAACAATAACTGAAACGCCCCGACCCGTATTTACCGTACACAGTAAACACGTGTCGAAACTGTGACAACCCAACCCAACATAATCCAGCATACAGTGTATACAACATATAACCGGGCTCAACAGCCCATAATAAAAACAACAATAAATAACAAAACCGGCCCAATGGCCCAATAACTCAAATAACTGCACAACGGAAGACTTATAACTCACATAAACACTGTATGCGACATAGATGCAAACTATGGATCCAAGCCCTGTCCAAGGGATAACGCCGCAGCCTGTCTGGAATGCACCAATCCTGTACAACAAATAACTCATCCTACGGGATGAAAGCCCGCAGGTGAGGGGTGAGTCCGAAGTGCTCACCGACGAAGGAAAGACAATCAATATGCAACTATAACTACTCAAGTCAAACACGGGCTAAACAACCAAAGACATCAAAACAAAAACTCGACCCAAAATTGGTCCAAGACCAAAAGACTCAAATAAAATCCAATTTTCCAATTTTATCTTTTCCGGGCCCCGTCACGGATAAGCTAGGGTCGTACCAGGTTATCAACCTGCTCCTGGTGCCAGATCAAAAAGAACCCAGGATCAACATCCCAATATCAAACTCAGGGATCAACATCCCAATCAAACCGGCATCAACATGCCCATCACAAGTAACCCAAATCATGGCACCACAAAACAGTCTCAAACCATCCGGTCGTACCTCTACTTACCACGTGACAATTATATTGTCATCATTTAAAATCAAATCACGGGGATCAACATCCCTAACCAAAATACCAAGGATCGACATCGTTGTCACAATTTATTTTTTAATTCCGTTATACTTATTCCAAAAGACACAGAAAATCAACACGGGAATAAACATCCCAAAAACCAACATGGGATAAACATCCCGACCACAATCAAGACAATGGGATAAACATCCCGAACTAAACCACAGCAAATGCAACATGCAATAATCAACAAAACATAATAACCGAGTAATATAGGCACATATCGAAGGAAATCCATCATCACCTTGGCCGATTACTCAACTCCGGAAATAATGACCGGTCCGACGCCGGCTCCTCGGGAAACTGCCCGATATCCAAACCTATACATCAAAACAATACACACTCACATAAATGCACATAATCGGTATGCTATGATGCCAATATTGCGAATTTAACCCATCCCGGTTACATATCTTTTATTATCATCTTTACCGAAAATATTTAACCGTACGTATTTCCGAATATAATTTCGGTACCATACTTTAATTAAAATTCTTCCCAAAATATTTCCATAAAATAATATACTTTTCCAAAATAATAATTACCATAATTTTTCCAAAAAAATAATAACCTATTTATAATTTCCATAAAATATATATAATATTTTCCAACACAAAATATAATTACCTTTAATCTTCAAAGTATATATATATATATCTATATATTCCTCAACCATAATTTCCCAGGAAAAATAATATATATAATTTCCAGAAATTATTTTCATGATATTTATATTTTTCAAACTAACCATACTAATAATTTACAAACAAACATAATTATCTTAATTTGAAGAATCAAAGTATATATATTTTCTAAACCCCAAACCCAGAATATTACATATAATTTTCCAAAATAATATTTATCCTTTTTTTCCAGAAATTAATTAGCTGAAATTAGATTTATATATATATATATTATTATTTTTTAAAAAATTAAATCGGACTGGGCCATACCAAGGCAGCAGGCCAGAAGCACAGGCCCACGCCAAGCCCGGCCCAACACCATTCGGCCCAACCCACACAACAAACCCAACCCAACCGTTCGCGACCCGTTTCGTGGAAACGGATCCTTGCAAGATCCGGGTCTTACCTCCGGGTTGCAGCGGCTGGGGACGACGGTAGCGAGCGCGGGAGGAAGGGCGAGCACATCCTCAGCAGCGGCAGATGAGGGTGAGCCCAAGGGCGGTGGAACGGCGGCGCGGTGGCTGAGCAGCGACGCGAAGAAGCAGATCCGCCGGGTCTGCTCCTCGGGTCAACGGCCCTAGCGGGTGCGTCCGGCGGCGGATGGCCATTGGGACGACGGCACGGCGACTCTCCTAACGGTGGCGGTGGAGCTCGAGACGGCGGGGAACGCTACCACATGAACAGTAGCAAGGGAGCTCCGGGTTGACGACACTGTTGCTTCCATTTTTTTTTTCTTTTCCCGTATTTTCTTTTTCTTTTCTTTCTATTTTCTTCCTTTTTCTTTTCTATTTTCTGATTTTCTCTTCTATTTTTTTTTATTTCTTTTTTTTTAATTTTCATTTCTCTCTTTTTTTTCCTCCCTCTCTCTATTTTTTTTTCTGTTTCTTTCTTCTTTTTTTTTATTTCTCTTCTTTTCTCTTTTTTTTTTTCCTTTTTCCTTTCTTTTTTTCTCTTTTCCTCTCTTTCCCTTTTTCTCTCTTTTTTTCTTTTCTCTCTTTTCTTTCTTCTTCCCCTTTTCCTGCTTCCCTTCTTTTATAACCCGTGAAACTGCTGTGCGACCTGTGAAGGCTGCGCCGCCTTCAATAATACAGGCGGGTCCGATCCAGACCAGAAAATAACTAATACCCCCTTAGTTATTTTCCGGTGTGATTTTCCGAGAAATTCCGAAACCCGAAAAATACCAACTTAGGTCCGAAAAATCCACGGAAAAATCACGAGCGCAGGAAAACTCTCGGTTTTGAAAAACGACTCCCGATTTACCTTGAACTAATTACCCAAGATTAATTGAACAGTAAATCACGGTAAAAAGACTTTTACAGTCCCGGTAAAAATCAAAAATTTTACCCGGGCTGTTACAAAACAATAATAAAAATTTTAAGAGCAGTAAAAGTAATAGTGAAAATAATGATAATTAACTCAGATTGGTAAAATTCTTGATTAACCGCGATAAAATTTTATTAACCACAATAAAAGTCAAAACAGCTTGGTAAAAATCACGAAAATTTTACCCGGGTCGTTACATTCCCGATACGTATAGTATATATCACAATTTTACTGATTTTCAAATATAAAAAATAATATTACTCTGGATAGATTTTTATGTAATTATTTTTTATAATTTTCTTTTATATAAATTAAAGGTTTATCTATAGTCATCTTATATACTCTGTTGAAGCGCCCCGACCCGTATTTACCGTACAGGGTAAACACGTGCCGGAACTGTTCTTACTACAGAAGCAGACAGTTCATACATTGTGATATACAATACTAGCAATCCTCAAATACCACATTCGTCACCCGATCCCGGGGACCTTATTCAAACCAATACACTCTGAATTAATCCACAATAGATATAATACAGCAACAGTAGCAAAAACACACTAGAAAGATAAGCAGCGGAAGACTAAAATGCAGATGCAGCGGTGGATGGATCCGGGTCAGGTGGAGAGGTAAGCAGCAGCCAACGAACATCGTACCTGAACTACGATCAACCAAACCTACGGGATGAAACCCCGCAGGCGAGGGGTGAGTCCGAAGCGCTCACCGACGAAAGATAAACAAAGATATATTCGACCATAATACTTTCGAAGTAATCACATCAATCACAACAATAAGCACAGACAATCACGACACAAGGAAAACATTATAACATTTATACCAAGACCAAAAGAATGCTTAATTATTTTCTTATTACCAATTTTATCTTCCGGGCCCCGTCATTGGACAAGCTAGGGTCGTACCTGGTTATTAACTAATTCTGGATGCCAGGCCTCACCACAATCCGAGATCAACATCCCAATATCTCAAATCCGGGGTCGACACCCCAATATCACAAATCCGGGATCAACATCCCAATATCACAAATCCGGGGTCAACACCCCAACCAACAAACCCTCTGGCAAGACACCACAGAACTAGTCTCTAACCATCTAGTCGTACCACTACTTTCCAAGTGACAAATATATCATCAACTCAATTTTCCAGTTCAATCCATTACTCTTTCATCATTTTTCTCAATTTCTATTATCCCAGATTAATCCAAATTTCATTCAATCAACAATCACCAATCTTTCACACTGAACAGTCCAACAAAATTTCCATCACAGCATATACAAAACTAACACATTTCTACAGCAGCATCAACAATTCCACAACAATCATGTAACAGTCAACAATTATTCTAGCAGATCAATCTAGCAACAGATTACACAAACAACTAAGGAACAAGCACAGCATTACGGGCACATATCAGGGTTTATCTATCCTCACCTTAGCCGATATCAAGTTTGGAACTGCCCAACTGACTCCAAGTCTGGCTCCTCCGGTATCAGCTCGTTATCAACTCCTATATCAACAAATAATATGCACATATAAGTGGTATGCAATGTCATGCTACTACTGTATTTACGGAAATTAAATACGGACTTGTCTCGGTTACTTTCCCGGGTTATTCCATTATCCTCATCATTCACTATTTAATTACATAGGTCGGGATTATTTTTCCATAGCTATATCCGGTTAGTATTCCGGTACGTATCTTCTTTGATACTACCCTTCCCAATTTTTCTACAAGTATGTACTTTCCCAAAATATTGTTGTTCACCGTATGTATGCATATTCTGGGGTATTTATTTTCCCTTAAATATCCGTATATCACCTAAATTATTCCAATTATACCAATATACTTATTTATTTTGTTTTTATTATTTTTCTCCATTTCAGATTTTATTTTTCCCCTTTTTCTTTTTTTTTAAATAAACTGGGTTGGGCCCGTGAATAGTGCTGGCCAGGCCCGCACAGTACCAGGCCCAGACCTCAAGCTGAGGCCCAGGCGCTGGCCCGCGTGGCTGAGCCCAACCAGCCAAGAGCCCAAGCCCATGCCACCCCCTAACCATACCAGCCCATCCCGCGACCCGGATCCATGACCCGGACACGGGCGGGTCTGCTCCTGCACCGACGGGTCACTGGCCGGATCCACCTAGGCGTAGCTCACCTCGCGGAACGGTTGCGGTCTGGCGGAGCGACTCGAGGCGGCGCAGACGAGACGACGGCACGGCGACAGAGGGGCGGAGGCACAAGGGAAGACCGTCGTCGGCTGCACGTGGTTGCTGGCGGCGGTCGCGTGGATCTGGCGGCGCGGTTGCTGCAACCTCGGCGGCAGGAGAGGAAGCGGCGTGGTGGTGCTGCAGCGACGGCACGGGACACGAGCAGGGGAAAAGATGGTGGCGCCGGCGAGGAAGAGGGAATGAAGGTGGTGGCGGCGGTGGCGAGGTAGCGGCAGCCCCTCCCTCCTTACCCTTTTCTTTTTCTTTTTTTTTCTCTTTTTTTTCCAATTCTTCCCCGGTTCTTTCTTTCTGTTCTCTTTCTTTTCTTTTGTTTTTTTTTTTTCCTATTGTTTTTCTGGTTTTGGTTGAAACGGAAAAAAAACTGGGTTTGTTGTTGTTTTTTTTTTGAATTTGAGAGGAAGGGAAGATATGAATTTAGGCTTTGGTTTGCAGTGAAAAATTGCAGGGAAATGAGTGATGCTTGTGAGGAAGGAAGCAGGGGAGAGGTAGATTTTAACGTAGTTCATCACAGACAGAAATTCACGTTCACAGACTGCACAGTAATGGCATCTTCACTATGCTGAAATACTGTGCACCGTCTGGACTGGAAAAACTAATGCACCCCCTTGACTTGTTCCTGGCCCGATATTTCGGAGTTAATCTCGATTTTTCTTGACATTCCTGGACCCGAAAAATTCCAACTTGGATCCGGAAATTCCGCAGAAAAATCCCGAGCATGGGGCAGTGCTCGGTTTCGGAATTCGAAGCGTAAATTTACCGTTAATTAATTATTCAAGGTTAATTTTAATAGTGGTTAACTGTAAAAATAAATTTTACAGTGACGGTAAAAGTATAGAAATTACCGGGGTTGTTACATCTGTTTTATTTCATTCATTTGAATTATTAAACCTCAACATTTCTTATACAAAAATCATATATGTTAATTTTCATTTGTTTTCTATAAGAAATAATTCTATCAGAATTGATATTTATTTTTTATTCCTTCTCTAATTTTTAATTTTTCATATAATTTTTATTCATCTATAATAATTAAAATAATCTAATATTTTTATAATTTGAAAAGATTATTATATGATAATAAATAGTTTTCCTTTTCTCTTATTTTTTTATATCAATTTGTAAATTTTTTATCATAATTTTGTATAATATTATTCTATAATGCACTTATATTTGCACCTTTTATTTGCTGCTTTTACCTCCATTCTATTAAATTTATATTATCTTTTTAAATTTTTTTATGCAGCATGATATATTTTTAAAATTTTATATTATTTCTCAATTTTTTTATTTTCTTACATATATATCTTATTTGTTTTGATATATAAGATATTGTAATATATTTTATAGATTTTTTAAAGTCAATATGAAGATAATTATTTTATTTGGCTTATTAGATGCTTTCATTATTTATATATTGATTTGAATTTATTTGATAGTTTCAATAATTTTGAGCACATACCTCATGAGTTCTCACGATTATTCTTCTTTGTAGTGGTTTTTCTTGTTTTTAAGTTTTGCAAAGTGTTGAACTTTTTTTGTAGTTATGTTTGCGTGGTAATTATTTTTTTTTATTACTTTTATGCGCTAGTTACTCTTCATATAATCTAAAGGAATAGGAACTTTTAAGAATAAATTTTTGTATTGTAATCATTAAATTGAATTTTTTAACGATATTTGTTGATATTCATGATATTCTAAATTATATAATACATAACACTAAATTATATATTTAATAAAAGGATAATTATTTATAGTAATTTAGATTTATATTACTCATTATCATATAATGATATTTATTGGTGTTCATGATATTTTAAATTATATAATTATAATATTAAATTATATATTTAATAAAAAAGGTAATTTTATTAATTTTCTAACGTTCATACTATAAGAAAATTTTTATAGCAGACTTGTAATTTTTACTTAATATCCAATTTCTTTTTCGTAGTTATGTTTTTTCAGTAATTATTTTTTGATTGCTATTATTCGCTATAATCTAGAGGAATAGGAATTGTAACAGCCCGGGTAAAAATTTGGATTTTTACCGGGACTGTAAAAGTATTTTTACCGTGATTTACCGAATGAATTAATCTTGGGTAATTAATTCAAGGTAAATCGGGCGTCGTTTTTCGAAATCGAGAGTTTTCCCGCGCTCGTGATTTTTCCGTGGATTTTTCGGACCTAAGTTGGTCTTTTTCGGGTTTCGGAATTTCTCGGAAAAACACACCGGAAAATAACTAAGGGGGTATCAGTTATTTTCTGGTCCAGATCGGACTCTGCATTATTAAGGAATCACATGTCAAACAGTAAAAAAAGGGGTTTAAAGCCGGTGAAGAGGAAGGGGGGAGGAAGAGAAGAGGAAAAAAAAAAAAGAGGAAAGGAAGAAGACAAAAAAAAGAGAGGAAAAAAAAAGAAGAGGAATGAAAAAAAAAAGAGAGAAAGAGAGGGAGAGAAAAAAAGAAAGAAAGAAGAAAAAATGGAGAGAAAAGAAGAAAAACGGGAATCAGAAAGGAAAAAGAAAAGAAGAAGAAAAAAAAAAGAAATAGGAGGAGGAGGGGCTCCCGCCGCCGCCACCATCTTCGTCTCCACCAACCACCGCCGGACCACCACCACTCACCACTGCCGCTGCACGCACCAACTGCAGCTGCATCTGTCAACGCCGCCCGACTTCACCTCCTCGTCGCCTTGCTGCTTGTTGCTCGCGCCGCCGTCTCGATAGCACGTTGCAGCGCCGCCGTGAGGAGATCCAAACTCGACGACGCCCTCACACCGCCGCCATCGTCGAGGAGCTCGATCTGACGAGGTCGCGTCGCGTCACTCGCAACCGCCACCCACACGTTCACCTCGTCCCTGCCGTGACGTCGCTGCCACGCCGTCCAACGCGTCGACCGCCGCGCTGCTGCAAGGTGAGCAGGCCAAGTACCGACGACCCAGTTGGCTGACAGACGGGTCGGGTTGACCCGATTGTGAGACACGGGTCGGTGATGTTGGGTCTGCTGGGCGCTGGGCCTGGGCTGGGCGGGCCTGTGTAACGGGCCTGCTGCCTTGGCTGGGCCTTGCACCTGGGCCCTGGGATGGGCTGATTGTGTTATGGGACTGGGCTTGTACTATTTGGCCCAGTCCGATTTTAAAAAATATATAAATAATAATAATAACAAATAGTTAAGAGAATAATAAAAACTTATATATGTATTTATAATCTAGAAAAAAAATATAATCTACATAAATCATATTTTCTGGAAAAGTAAATATAAAATTATATGAGTATATTTTCTAGAAAGAAAATAAATATATGTTATATGATTTTAAGCGAAATAATGATCTTGACATATTATTATTTTGGATAAATTAAGGTAACTATGTTATGGATATTTTAATAATAATATGGTAAGTATGAGTTATAAAATTTTGGGAAATATATATATATGTAGAATATGGATATGTTTTACTAAAAATAATAATAATAATAAGTAATAATAATAATATAATGAAATGAATACATTGACATATTATTTTGAGAAAATGTAATTATAAATGAATTTCCTTGAAAAATTATTATAATAGTAATAATTTTAGAAAAGGGGTATACATACTATGGAAATGTTTTGAAAATAAATATGGTAGTGTATACATAATAATATCTCTTTAAAAAAAATAATAAAATAATAATACTTGGTAATTATATCTTGGCAAAGCATAATAAATTTTATGGAAATGATAACGTATAACCGAAGGGGGGTTTAATTTATAATTTATGGCATCATAGTATACCGATTATGTGTATTTATGTGAGCATGTTGTTTCGTTGTATAGGTTTGATATCGAACAGTTCCTGTGGAACCGGCTTTGGACAGATTGATGTTTCCAGAGTTGAGTAATCGGCTAAGGTGAGGTTAAGTAAATATTTATATACATTCCGTGATATCAAGTTGCTGTTTGGTTGCTATATGTGATAATCTGTAACGACCCGGGTAAATTTTTTGTTAATTTTACCGTTCTATTTTGACTTTTACGGTGGTTAATAAAATTTTATCGCGGTTAATCAAGAATTTTCTCAAACCGAGTGAATTTCTCAATATTTTCACTATTATTTCTACAACTCTCAAAATTATTATTATTGTTATTATTGTTACTATTATCCTTGTTATTTTCCTAATCAACATTAATACTATTACTATTACTATTTCGCTATGATATGTTGTTGCAATAATTTACCAATTATAGTTTAAAAAGAAATTCCATCTTTTATTTTCCATGTTATTATATATATTATTCCTTGGAAGTTTATTTTGAATTTTATAAAAGAGTAACTGTTAAACCATGATTATATTTTACAAGGATTAAGTTAAAATATAAAACACAAGGATCTACGTAGTTTTGGCCGATACGACGTAGTTTTGTCCTAGCCAAAACATAAAACACATGAAGCCCTGCGTTTTGACCAAGGCAGTCAGTTTGGGGACGTCAAAACGACGTTGTTTCATTCTCAGCTGGGCAAAATTATTGCCCGACAACCATATTTTCCCCTCTCTTTTCTCATTTTGTTGTTTTTCTCATTTTTCCTCACCTTCCCCACCTTCTTCGTCTCCTTCCTCCCCTCACCTTCTTTCTTTTCTATTTCTTGTACCCTTGTCTCCTTTCCCCTTCCTCCTCTTTATCTTCTCCTCTTCTCTTCACCATTTTCTCACGCCTCAACCCCCTCTTTCCTCTTCAATTCTTCTTTCCTCTGCCCGTGACTCCTCAAGCCGCCACCACCTTCACCTCCTTTCTCTTATTCCTCTCCACCTGACCCACCGCCCCTGCCCACCATGACCGCCGCCGTCTACCTCCTTTTCCCTTCCTTCCCATCTTCTCCCTTGTCTCTTCTTCTTTCGCCTCCCTCAGAAACACCATCACCGACACCATCTCTTCCTTCTCCTTCCTTCAATCCACCACAGCCAGCCCCTCTCTGCACCTCCTCTGCCTCGCGTGCCACCAGCAGCCGCCGGAGCCAGTGTCGCCGCTGCAACTATCGACTCCTCTCCCTCCTCCTTCTCCTATCTCTCTCCCTCTCCCTCGCCTTCTGCCGCCAGCAGCCGACCCCATTAACAACCCCCAGATTTCACCGCTGCTCGCGTCTCCGAAGCCTTGTCGCTGTCCCTTTCCTTTTCTCCGAGCACGTGTTTGTCGCTGCCCACCTCCGTCGCCGATCGCATGGTAAGGCCTGACAACGAACCCAGACCCTCTTTCTTTGTTCCTTTTCATCCTGTTTCTGAGCCGATTCGTGACGGGATTGAGCTAATCGGATTGGCTTGTTGTTGTTTGTTTAGTTGTGGCTTTGTGTTGTGGACGCGTGGTCGCTGTGGCGTTGATGGTGTGTTGACGGTTGTGGAATTGTGGGTGTTCCCAGTGGTGGCGTTGGTCGTGAATGGTGGATGCGGGTTGTGTGGGTATGAGATAGCGTTGGTGGGTAGTTGGGCAGCAGTGCAGCGTGGTGGCTGGGATGTTTTGATGTAAGGTGAACGGTAACGATGGGCTGGTGTTCTGCCGTGAACAGTACCGGCCGGATTCCGGTGAGAATCCGGCAGTCTCGAGAATTTTCCGGCGAGCTCGGAACGGACCTGTTGGGTAAACCCGAGCCTTGGACCCTTATGCATCACATAACGAACGATGAACGGACCCGAACGATAAACGGACTCGGACCTTAAAACGATTAATTAAACTATTAATTAACTTAATTAAAATTAACTTATGATTTTATTTTATATCTTGTTATAATTATTTATTTTTTTATGCTTTGCTAAATTTATTATGCTTTTATATTTATGCTTTTATTTATTTTCTTTATGCATTTATTTATTGCCTTTATTTAATTTTCCAAATGGGCTATTAAAAAGGCCCATTGCATTTAATTTCCGGCTTTAATTTTATTTATGTTTACCTGGGCTCGTAAAAGGCCCATTGTATTTAATTTTCAGTTATTTAATTTTAATTGGGCTAATTAATAAAATGCCCATGTTATTTATTTTAATTATGTCTCTTATTAAATTTTCGAAATTATGTTGATATTAGATTATCCTCCGATGGGCTAAACGTTCGTGAAGGCCTACCGAGTTTAATTTTCAAATTTCCTTAATTATGTTTTAATTGAATTATAAAAGGCCTAGACATGTATATATATTTCTATTATACTTATTTCCGTAATCCTAGGCTAAAATAATATTAGACCTATATCTTAACTAAATTATTGATTTTAATCTTATACAAGTATATACATATATCGTATAACGTACTGTAGCTATTTTCACCGGCATAGATATTGCTAGACTATATTTTCATTTAATTGATGAATATAGTTTTATGTATATAAGTACTTACGATTATATAAGATTTACTAAATGTATATATCGTTTACAACGGTTATTTCTTCTAGCTAATATATATGTATACATAGGTTATAACTCCAATTAATTACAAATAGAATTTTTATGAATAATTATGTTTAAAAAGTATTATTTACGTCATATGGACTGTGAATATTTAACGGTAGTAACTTGATTTATTTACAAATATATTGTCTTAAATATACACTACGTATAAGAGTACGTATATATGCCTTATTGTCATAAGCGACCTAAGGGTCGGGATATCGGCTTGGACGCTGGGTTTTGGTTTTGACTTAAGTTGAGTATGATTGGTATATCAGATGGAAAATAAGTTGTTAGTAATCTCCATAAAAATGAATAAGATAATTATGGAAATAATAAAAAGAACTGATAAGCCGTCTAATAAGTGTTAACCGGCATCATGCATAGTCATCTTGTTTGTGCATTATAAGTGATTACTGCTGTTATATTATAGGAATATCAAGGCTTAACCGGATACCAGCTTCCAAGGAGTATCAGGTGAGGTTGCATATACGTCATTCCACCCGTGATAGCCGGGATGGTTGGTCTTGGAACCACATAGGTTCCATTGCATCTTATGGTTTATTGATTTTGGTATCTTTGTGATATTTGTTGATATTTGTTGTGAGGATGGATAACCCTTGTTATGTTGCCTGTAATACTTTGTGTGCTTTGTTGTTCGATTGAACTGCTGAATTGTTGATTGTTGGCTGATAGACTGCTGTGGATATTACTATGGCTTTGAGCTGTGATTTTGATTATGTGGATATTATGGTGAGATTGATGTTGAACTATTGACTGTAGAAATTGAGGAAAAGAAATTGGAATTTGAATTGGAATTGATTTGAGATGTTGATATAATTGTCATGTGGAAAGTAGTGGTACGACCCGATGGTTTGAAAATTAATTTTGAGATGCTAAGGTCGGTTCTTGGTTTGCTTGGCCCGTCATGCCTGTGGTTGGGGTATACCGAATACCCAGTGGCTCGGATATGCCGAATATCCGTTTGGCTTTTTGCCTGTGGTTAGGGTATACCAAATACCCAGTGGCTCGGATATGCCGAATATCCGCAGTGGCTCAGATATGCCGAATATCTGGTTGGCATGACGTCGCCTGAGGTTGGGGTATACCGAATACCCAGTGGCTCGGATATGCCGAATATCCGGTTGTTCTGATATGTGGATTGGTTCTTGACCTAGCGTCCAGAATTAATTGATAACCAGGTACGACCCTAGCTTGTCCAGTGACGGGGGCCCGGAAGATAAAACTGGTAATAAGAAAATAATTAAGCATTCTTTTGGTCTTGGTTCAGTCTTGATTATGATGTGCTTGTACTTTGTTGGGTTGTGATGTTCTATGTTCACTTGCATGTTGTTTCATGATCATACTTTGGGAGGTTGTCAGTTCTCAGTTTAGTCGGTTGACCGTGGTCAGCATAGGTTGCCGTTTTACGGGTGTTAATCATTGTCGTTGGTTGTGAGTAGTCCTTTGTTGTTGGCATCGGTTGCCAGTTGTCCTTTGTTTGTTGGCTTCTTTTGATAATTGTTGGATGGGTATCACTTGTCGTTTTTGACCGGATATTGAGAATTGTTGTTGTGGTTACGAGTTGTTGTGGTGACTGCTATTGCCGTGCTGAGTTGTGATTCTACCCGGGGACCGGTTGTGATGTTGATTGGGTATGGTCCGTGCTGGTTGCCGGCTACACGGTGAGCGAGGCTCACGAGATGTTGAGATTGTTTTGGTACCGGGTTAGATGAACAACAAGCACAGTAACGGTATGTCAACATACGATGAGGAACCTCTGTTGAGTATAGTCTGTCAGGACTAGAGCATGTATTGTATAGGCTGTTGAGATTGGGTCGGATACCCAATGCGTAGTCGAGTTGAAGTGTCCTGGTCGGGCACTAGTGTATGGCACAGTTAGTGTTAGATGGTCAGTGCATTGCATAGTCGATGGGGTGGACATTTGCATGGTTCGTATTGTTCTCTGTAACTGGTGATCTGTTCACTATTTGTATGCCATTTTGATGTGCGTTACTGTTAAGTATGCTATGTTGTTCATCACGAGTTATGTGTCGGTGAGATTGTGGAGAATCTCACCCCTCACCTGCCCCATCGGCAGGCTATGTTGTACTTTGTGCAGGAATGCGTCTTGGCAGGCTGCGGCATCTCCTTCGAAGGATCTGGATCCATAGTGTTGCATCGTGTTGATTCATGCTTTTGCCGTGGTTATTATAAATTGCTTCCGCTGTGCTATTATTGTTATTGTACCCGAGGCCGGGTGTTAGATATTATCTTTGGGCCGTTGGGCCGGATTTTCCTATTGTATTTACTGTCTGTGCCACATGTCGGCACTGTTGTTCAGTAAATACTGTATGTTGGGTAAATTTAGGTCTGGGTGTTTCACAATCGCTGGTATGAAACTTTGTGGCTGTGTTTGGTTTGTTGTGTGATGAATTAAGTTGATAATTGTTGCCGTTGATGTTGTTGAAATTATTGTTGCTGTTGATATTATTGATGATGCTGGAATTGTGAATATAAGTAAGACTATTGCTGTTGTTCACTGTAGAATTGTGTGAGTTGAGTACCGGGGGTACTATTATGTGATGACAGTTTGGTATTGATTATTATCCAGACGAGCGGAGAGGCTGCGAGCCTGCTCGGGATAACGAGATAATGGTTGGATGATAGAAATGTAGTAACTAGTCGAGGGAAAAGAAAATAATAAAATTGAATACACTTAGACATCTAGTAAGTCACGGTTAAATGTTGGAACAGCCAGATGGTAGTCTTATTTTATGGTGCTGGGGGAGAGTGTGCTTGGGGTCTGCTCCCTATCTGTATCAATTATTATTTTTTAGGCGCTGGGGGAGAGTGTGCTTGGGGTCTGCTCCCTGTCTGTGCCAGATATACGTGGAGGTACCAGGGCGGGGTCCATGGGCTAGCTAGCTTGACTACCAGGCGACGGCCATCATTTAACTTGTGATAGGGGCCCTGATAATAAAATTGGAATAACATGTCTAGAATCACATGTGTGTCATTTAAGGTCGTGAGAACCTTTGTTAATTGTTGGTGATGTGACTTGGGAATTTACGGTTGTTGTATATGTATATTTGCTTATGGGTTTACCCGGTGGGCACTTCGGACTCACCCCTCACCTGCGGGCTTTCATCCCGTAGGTTGAGTTATTTGTGGTTTAGGTATGATGCATTCCAGACAGGCTGTGGCGTTATCCCTTGGACAGGACTCGGATCCATAGTTTGCATCTATGTCGCATACAGTGTTTATGTGAGTTATTAAGTCTTCCGCTGTGCATTGTTTTACTATTATTGGGCCATTGGGCCGGTTGAGTTATTATTGTTGTCTTTATTATGGGCTGTTGAGCCCGGATATCTGTTGTATACACTGTATGCTGGTCTTATTTTGGTTGGGTTGTCACTGTTCCGGCACGTGTTTACTGTGTACGGTAAATACGTGTCGGGGCGTTTCAGGAATTGTTCATAATAATTTTTGTATAGGAATCCTTAAATTGAATTTTTGTTAACGATATTTGTTGATGTTCAAACTAAATTATATAATTTCTAACGTTAAATTATATATTTAATAAAAAAATATTCTATTAATTTTCAAGATTTTATACTATAAGAAAGTTTTTATAATAGACTTGTAATTTTTTTTGCTAAGTATCCAATTTTTTTAGTTATATTTTTGCAGTAATTATTTTTTGATTGTTGTTATTCGCTAATTATTCTTCGTAAAATCTAGAGGGATAAGAATTATTCATAATAATTTTTATATAGAAATCTTTAAATTAAATTTTTGTCAATGATATTTGTTGATGTTCACAATATTTTAAATTATATAATTTATAATATTAAATTATATATTTAATAAATAAGATATTCTATTAATTTGCTGACTTTATATTATAAGAGAGTTATTATAGCATACATTTTAATTTTTTCCAGGTATTCAAGTTCTTTTTCATAGTTGTAGTAATTATTTTTCGATTGCTGTTATTCGCTAATTATTCTTCATATAATCTAGAAGGTAATTTTATTATTTAATATTGAATTTAATTCTATTAATTTGCTGACTTTTATACTATAAGAGAATTATTATAATAGATTATATGTTAGTCATTAGTGTATGACGTATCACTCATTATTTGTTATCATTAATATAGTGTTAAATAAGGATATTTTAGTCTTTTAATTTGGAAAAGTCATATTTTTATAGATAATATAATTTTAAACCACACATTATTATAAAATAATTTAAAATTTATAAAGAAAATACAACTTTTTTTTTAAAAAAAAATACTAACCAAGCCCGTGAAACCCACAGATTGTGAACTAGTTTAGAATTAATCCTTTAGTCAGATTATTTGGAATTATTGGAGTTTTTGGGGTGAAACACATAGTTTATTGTAGTTTTTACTAAAATTATGTCGTTTTGGTATGAAGGGAAGGGAAAAAAATAATAAAACAAAACATCACCTATTCCCGCGTTGACCAGGGGTTGACCGAGCCTAAGACAAAAACGACGAAACGTCTTTTTGTCTTAGGCCGGCCAAACCCCAACATCCTTTCTTCTCTTTTTTTCTTTTTCACTCTTTCTTCTTCCTCCCCGATTTTCTTCCTCTCCCCTTCCCCACTATTCCCCAGTTGATTATCCCTCATTCTCTTCCTTTTCTTTGTCTCTCCATTTCTTTCTTTTTTCCTTTTCTTCTTTTCACACTCGCCGACACCATCATCTTCTACCTCTCCTCCTCGCGCCGCCGCTCTGCTCACCATTTGAAGTCGCCGCTGCAGCAGAGAAAAAGCCTTGGCCGCCAATGGTCGGGTAAGTCCGACTCCTCGTTTCCTTTGTCTTTGTCTTTTCTGTTCCTCTCTTTGCTTCGGGTTCTGGTGTTGATGGTTTGTCTTGTGTTGTGGGTGGCGGCTGGCTTCGTGGATGGTGGCGTGTGCGCGGTTGTTGTTGGGTTTCCGGCGGGCTGGTGGTGTTGGTTGACTCGGCTGGTGGTTTGTGTCGGGGCGTGGTGGTCGGGTGTGTTATTGTTTGTCTTTGTTGGTGTTCGGTTGGATGCGTTTGTTGTTGCAGGGTTTTTCACGGGCAGAGGTTTGCAGCTTGATTGTGGAACCGTGTTCAGGATCCGAAGTGCTGGAGTTCGGATCCAAACTGGGCAGCGGAGATTTGTTTTCCGGTAAGTTTCCAGGCGACCAATGATGTTTCTTTACGTCTTTGCTGCTCTGTGTTGTTGGATTGAATTGTTGGAATAAGGATTCTGGTTATGGCAGAGTACTGTGGTTTGTCCGGCGTCTCGGGTTTGTATTTTGGCGAGGTTGACTGGAATCCGGCGAGCTCGGGAATTCCCGGCGTGGTTCGGATACTGTTCCAGCGAGACAGAAATTTCTCGGCATTAACGGTATTTTCCCGAAAATTGTCTCGGGTTACTTGAGTGTATGTGTTTGGTTATATTAATAGATTCATGTACATTTAAACTTAAAAGAGACTTAGTGGAAACCGCGGGGCCTGAGTGTGCGTGGCCGGATTTCTACCGACGTGGATGGAACCCTAGGCCAAGAAACACGGGAATGACCTTAGATCGGAATTTAGGAGAAAGGGGCCAGGCCCAGCACATCTAATTCTTAAGAAGTTTTAGGGTGTTTTATGGATTTAAGAATAGGCTTTAATCCCAATACCATAATTGGTAAATTATGGTCATAGGGAAGTGGGCTTTAGGCCCGAGAGTCGATTATGGGCTTTAGGCCCAATTTCATACAGGATAATGTAGAGATGCTGCGTAAATAATTTTTATTTCTTGGCTTTGCAAAACATTAGCTTCATTTTATGTAATCACAACGCTGATTTCTTGTTTGGTAGTCATTAGAGCAATAGTCAGCACTCTTATATGTTTCACTTATAAACTCTAGCATCTAATGTTTCAGTCTCTTGACTGTCCAAACACAAGAAACGTGACTAAACCAGTGCAATGATCAGGCTCTCTGTTTAGGTTGGTTTAAGTTGATCAGAGCTAATTCAAGAGGAAAGAGATATTGTTTTCAAATGACTTTTTCTGCCAAAGGCTAATCATAGCTGGTCCTGTAGCGTAGGATCTTTACTGCATGCTCCCTTGCATTTGTTCAACGTGGAAATCATTAATATGATTCAGATGCAGGAAGTGAGCTCAAGTTGATGGAATAGCACCGGACTGTTGCAACCAGTGTGCGCTTTGACCGTGGTCTCACTGAACTTCACCCTTTGTCACTTACAGCGAATCTGAAACATCATCAGTCAGTTTGGGTTAATTGTGTCTATTTGTGTGTTTTAATATATCTAGGTAACTTGGAGTCTCTCTCAGATCGTTGGCCACAACAAATATCAATTAATCAATCAATCATCAATTTCAATATGCCGGACGATGCCACCGATTCCAGTTTCTTCAACAATATCAAGTTCAGTCTTGGTTTGTTATCCAATATTCCCCTCCTTTTTTTATTGATTAATCATTTTTTCGTTTTTGCATCTATTTCTTTGTCTCTTTCTTTGTTATGTACACTTTCGTTTTGATTTGATTTTTAATTTCGCTTATCAGCTACACATGCTTCATCAAGAATAATTCCCTTCTGTTTCAACGTATTCCTTGTCAGGCACCTCACCCAGGAGGATTATGCAGTATATTTTCTCTTCTTTTTCCCCTCTTTTTTTTTTTTTTTTCTGTATTTGAAGCTTCTTTTGTTCTTGAAAACTGATTTTGCTATTGTTTTCTCTTCTTTTTCCTCCAATTGCAGGTATATACTATTCAATTTCATCTGTTTGTCACATGTGTCTTGTTTCTTAGCCGGGAAGGGTTCCGCCGAGCCTGCCTGAGGGAGAATATACAATGGTATATTCCAGCTTCTTTCCTGTCTATTATTGGCTATTGCCTCCACTTTTTGGCTTTTTGGCTTTTAGTGTAAACCAGAAACATTCTTGGGTCGGTCATTTCTTGGAATCGTCTTGGAATTATCTTTTTGCAGTGATGGCCCTATGGCCGAGAATAGTGCTGCCAAGTTGTTGAAAGTAGCGTGGCTTTGTGTCCCTCTTGGGATTATTGTTACGGTTGCAGCTTGTGTTTTGGTCTTCTGGTGGCAAGGCTTAAGCTATTCTTCTCCATACGCGCTAGCTATCTTGATCAATGGTATGACTTCCGTTTTTGTGTTGTTTTAGCTTGTATCCCATCCATCATTCTGAGCAATAAAGTCAATAAAGTTTTATCCCTCATGCACATGCTACTTCTGTTTTGCTTGTGTTTGAAACAGAGAAAGGAGAGTAACAAACAATTGTATTATGGTTTGTGTGCTCTTTTTCATAATTTTATGATTATGTGATCATTTAGGAACTTCTCCTTTTGTTATGTTCAGTTGCTTGTGCAATCTTGTTGCTTTTACGATTATTTTTTTCTACATCTTTTACGATTTCGTCGTCTATTTATATGTGGGCTTTCATGGCACATATACAGTTATTTTGTGAAATAATCCATCAATAGATGAGAATTGAATGTTCAGTTGCAGACCATGGTTTCCATAGGTTTTTTCTAACCAAAGTTACTTGCTTGACAGCTTCCTTTTTACTGAATTCCCAGCTTTTATGCCATTCAATGTCTTTCTCATTCCAATTACCATTTTGCTCATGATGCACATAATAAAAACTGTATTAATCTTGCAGGCTTTGCTTGTATGTTGGAGCTACTGGCTGAACCTTTATATATCCTTTCTTTGACTTTGAATCTGCAAAAATTGCGGTTCATAGTTGAAACTGCAGCTACAATGTTCCGTTGTTTGATAATGTACATTCTCATTGCAATGTGGAAAAACTTGGTAATTTGACTAGTCTATTTGTCGACATACTTGCACGTGTCCACTACTCAGCTGAATTTGGTCATGTCTTTGACTTCATGTTTTCAGTTTCTAGGGTAATTCTAAGGTAGGGTTTGGCACTAGGTTATGCAAATGTCATAGCTTTTATATTTAGTAGCACATGTGGCAATTACAGTCTATACATACCATATTGAAAGGTCGGAGGAGATATCTTATGCAATAATGGTTTGGGAAGCACACTCTTTCTCTTAACTCTCTTCTATATACTTTTCTTTGCTCCTCGGCTTTGAAATATTATACTCTTGATCTTCATGGAACATACTGTCCTCTAGTCATGTTAAATGGTTGGCTTTAACTTCTATCTGAGGATGGTGTTGGGACATTCAATCTTTTGGCGTTCCAACTAAAAATTTGGGTATATTTTTTTGGAATCATATTGAAAATATAATCTGCAGTATTATTTGAAAATAAGATTAGATGTATCTCCTTTAACCTGTTTCCATGTGTACTAGTTTAAGCGATCCTCTAGGGGTTTGCGCATGAAAGCAAAAAGCATTCTTTTCTATCTTGCACCCAGAGACACTGGACACATTCCGATGTTGTAGATTGGCATGTTGTGTTTGTTTCTTTGTTATTTATGTGTGCTTTCAATACATGCTTGGGGACTAATTAGTAAGTTCACCCTAATTCTTGTAGGAAAATGAGATTGGTTTTGCATTATCACAAACTGCATATGGAGCTTGCTTGTGCGTTGGATATTGGGGTTACTTCCTTCTTTTTCATGGTTTTAGAAGTTGTGTTCTTTTCCCATTCAGGTACCAACTCTTCTTTACTAAAGCTAATTAAAAAAAAAAAAGCAGAAGGAATCATTAGTAAGAAAAGGAGAATAACATGTCTTCCACAATATATTGAGATGAAACAAAACAGTAAGTTCTGCAAGCCATAATGCATGCAGTTAAAGGGGATGTCTGAATGCAAAGGCCCAGAGTCAGAAGTCCATTAAGAAGCTAATTCTAAAATTATCCCATGACTTGATTGGTAAAGTTTCCTTTAACATGACAAATCTTTAGATAATCTTGTGGAAGTGCATGAAACCTTTTCAGTGCATAACAGGAGTAGCTTCACTCCACTAGGTTTTACCCATAACACAATTGCATGTACACCAGTTAGTCCATCATTGTCTTTTTCTTTTATGGTTTAGCTGTCACTCCTTGTTTTGCCACTGAAACAATAAGAAACAACATTGCCTTAAATCAACTGTATTGTATTTTGCATTTGGAATCATAGTATGAATGCAGAAATGTAAAGCAAGTTACTTCGATTTTTCAAAAAAATCTAAGATTTTTGCACTGATTCAAAGATATAAGGCAAGTTACTTAGATATTCATTTGGATGAATTCTCACGTTCTGAGTGGCACCTTATGGTTGCCTGCCATTATGGTCTTTGGAGTTCTCTGTCTCTGGAAAGTAACTTTTAAACTCTCTCATCTTGCCACTCATGAAGGCTTCTAAACCCTGTGATGAACTTGTCACTCTTTTTTTTGATTATGTCACAAGCACTCTGTCTAGATTTGGATATGAAATTCTTTGATCTCAACCTCTGCACTCCTTAATCATTTAAGCATGATTGTCTCTTAAAGTTAGCAATGTCTTGCCTAAGTTGATCAGAAGGTATGGACTTGTTCCATACCTTGACATCTTTATACTGGGATGTATTGAAACCATGTTTTTACAGGCTGGGAACCATGATGGATTATGATAAGCAGCTTTCAAAAATGTGTACACTGTTCACTCTTCAATCATTTCGGAAATTAGTGCTTCAGGAAGGAGAAAAGATGGTCCTTGTATGGGTAGATACCCCATTTAACCAGGCTGTATATGGACTAGTTGACAAATTAGGTATGTTAATGGACTGTACATTCTCTGCTATATTGTCTTAAAATAATGTGATGACTCCTGCTTTTGACTTTTGGGGCATAATGATATTTTTGTGTGTCATGACTAGGGAGCTTAGTGGTGCGGTTGCTGTTTTTTCCATTGGAGGAAAGTGCTTATGCCACATTTGCCAGGTCTGCATCAGGTTTATTTCTCTCTTTATTTTTGTTCTCTTAGTGTTGTTTATATTTGAACAAACTTTCTTGTTATCATCATCGGATAAGTTTCTGCACATGTTCATTTTCTTATTTTTCTGGATCTCATTTTACATTCATTTATTTAATTTCCTTTATTCGCTGAACTTGCGCTGGTTTTGATTTCAGCAGAGATTTAGTGAATTAGAGTCTTTTGAATTAGTTACTATTGGGTAATGCAATGATGGGAGACTCTGTGAAACAGGACATAAGCTTCTGTTTCCAGTTAATTTTATGTCCAGGCGTTTGTCAATAGTGATGCTCTGGAACAATAGGTTTAGGTACCTAGATATTGTTGGTGGCTAATTTGGCAATTTTGTCCTGATTTTGACTCCAAGTTGTTATTATTGGTAAGACTAGCCCAATATTTGTACTGAACTCTTTTTCTTCCACCAAGTGGCTAAAATTTGATAGCATCTTTGCCTATGGTATTCATCCTTGATGAATTTTGAATTGTTCTATGCATTCTGCTATGACACAATCTCTACGAAATCATGTTTCTCCTTCCTTTCATACGCAGCTAAACATGTATGCTTCTATTTGTAGATAAATCCCCTGAAAAAAGCAGGAAACTAGGAATCTGTTTGACAGAGGCACTGAAACTTATCTTGTTGATTGGTATGATTTCCCTTGTTCCTTGCTATCTATAGTAAGTAATATTGAATTGGGACGTTTTCTGTGAATAATCTTTTAGATATCTTTTGGAAGTCTCTCTACCTTCTATCTTGTAGGTCTGGTATTTATGGCATTCGGCCCCAGTTTTTCTTACTCTCTCATAAGAATATTGTACGGGACTAAATGGAGTGATGGAGAAGCAACAACTGCACTAAAATATTACTGCCTGTACATCATTGTTTTGGCTATGAATGGTTAGTAATTCTTTTCTTAATCATCATTTCCGTAAAGAATAGAGGATTTGGTGGTTGCTGGCAATGAACAACCGGTATGTCAGACCACATATCCCTTATCGTACTAAATAGATTCAACTTGGCACTTGACAACAATAGAGAATTCACATCCTACTGCTGTACCTATTCTGTTTGTTTGGAAATTTTAACTCTTCTTTTTCTTAATTTCCAACAGGAACTTCTGAAGCATTTCTCCATGCCATATCAACAGAGGACCAACTCAAACGCTCAAATGATTCGTTGCTACTGTTCTCACTTATATATGTGGTGTTGAATGTGCTATTGATAAAGTCAGCAGGTGCAATTGGCTTAATTCTTGCCAACTCTATTAGTATCCTTGTCAAAATGCATCTTGTCAGTCAGTGTAACAGAGCCCGATGCATTGTGCCATGGCCAACTTCTTCGGAGCTTAATGTGAAGGTTCTTTTAAGCAAACACTTGCAATTATTTCACTTGCTGATATTTCGATATAATATCCATTAAAAATGCTTAATTGGTATGTCCATCATTAGTCAATCCACAAGGGTATCAAAGAGATGATCTGTCATAGATACTTCTGTTCTATATCAAGGAGAAACGAGAGGAAAAGGAATAAAAATGCCTCTCCTCTCATATGCTCATTACATGGGGTTACCATGGCTGAAGAACTTCTTTGATCTTTTCTGTTGCATCATATTTGGATTGCTGCAACAATTTGTTTGTATCTATTTCCTGAAAGTTGGATTAACTTCCAACTTGAACAGAAGTCAAAGTCGAAGTTTATGTTGGTGACCTGTATTTGTCTATGTCGCCATAGACTAGGAACATTGCTCTAGGTCTCTGCTTGAGAAACAAGAATCCGAAGTTTCATTCAGCGGCTGAGATTCATTATGTACTTATGTTATTTTGCTTTTTTCATCCTATAATATAGATGAATATTTTTTTGTGTACTACATATATTGGCTGTGGCTTCTTAACTCTTGTGAAGATATGATTTTGAGGATTTTATACTCGACAAGATTCATCAAGGACTATTTCAAGGTATGGATGAATCGTTTTTAATTACTTAATGTTTGATAATAATGTTGATATTATACTGTGGCTGACTTCCCCATCTCCGACAGGGTTCCTCTTTATTTTCTTTTGGCAGCTGTTTGCCTTCGGGTTGGGTCGTCTTGTTACTTTCGGGTGCTATCACTCTCATTTCAGAGAAAATATTTTTGGACCATGAAAAGTTTTGGCTAACATTTCCAGTTCATTTGTCTGTTGGATTAGCATGCTTGGGTGCATCATCCCTTTTCATGTAAGGATTACTTTCTGCTTCTAATTCTTTCTTTTCTTCTTTGTAGCTCTGACATTTGGAAACTGAGTTTTGGGGCAGTCATGTACCTTTGCTAATTTCACATTTTCCTGTGCACTTACAGTAGAGTACTAACTAGGATTTCCAATTCTTGTTGATAGTTATCGACGTGAAAGGCATTTCATCAACAGAATTATTCGCATACGTGATCACATGGACTGAAGAAAGCGTAACCATCCCAACAAACTTTTTGATGGTAGCGTTATGTCTTGGGCATTGTTATAACCATTATATTCCAGCTTTGTCTTCAACTTGAATCCATGGGATTAGTGTGTCAAGAGCTACTTTTCATTCACAGAACAGAACAGGATGACATGCACCTTTGGAAATTTGATCCACCGGAGGAAGTTAGGTCAATGTACTCGTAGCATTGCTTGCAAATTGGCCCATCTGATTATACTTTCCCAATATTTTTTTTAAAGAAAAAAAAAATGCAATAGTTGAAGTAGTGGTGGATAATTGATATTGTTTTGTGAACCATTATTTAGTAATTTGTAGAATTTTAACCTGTAGATATTGATATTTTGGACGAATGTATTAATTTAAACAAAAAATTATGAAATTTAAATTTTCTGTTTGACTATAAGGTAAAATTTCATAATTAAAAAATTTGTAATTTCAATTCCAATTCAACCTCCAAAGTTCCATGTTAGAGCAACAACTTTATATTAGGATAGTAAAGGTTCCGAGGTATACGAAAACACCCAACGGACTCTTTAATTTTTCAATGAACGAAACCCAGTTCCAAAAGTTGTTACTCCAAATCTATTATATATATTTAAAGTTGTTTTGACACATAGGATTTTTGGGGTCTTGCTTTATTGTCATGTGGAGGCTTTGGGTCTTCTTTTATTGCCATGTCTAAAGGTTGTAGGTGTAGTTTGATTGGCTATAATTACAAACATAATTATTCTAGAGTAACTTGATCTTAATTATACTCTTTTAAAAAGAATTTCAGTCACACCCAAATTATTCAAAAGAAAATTCAGAAAAATGAATAATTAAAGTCACTCATTATTATTCACTCATTCTCTTTAATCCCTTCTTTGTTTTGTTTCTATTTGCATACGTACAAATGTTGATATAGTATTAAAGTCATTTTATCTCTCATAATTAAGCATCCTATTTGTTTTTATATTCTTTTTATTTTCCCAATCTATTTTAATCAGTTATATATTTTTTATATATTTTTTTTGTTTGTCCAGAAAAATGTATATTAAAGCTTTGGATGAATTGACTCCAAATAATGATTTATGGAAAATTCAAGTTAGAATTTCAGGATTGTAGGAATCCTTGAATACAAAATTATAGAACCTCCTTATTAATCTAGATATGAGTCTAATTGATGCCAAGGTATGTTTTAATTTTTCATGTCTTTTAATTTGTTAATTTTTTATTTCATAAATTAATGTTTCTTTAAATTATTATTCTATATAATATTTTTTGGTGGATTTTTTTATGTTTTATATATTTTTTTATCATTTTATATTTTCTTAATTCTTTTTTCTGTTATTATTTATTTTTTATTTTAGGACTCAATTATGCATGTTTAAATTTACAAAATTAATTATTATTTATCTTACTATTAAATATTTTTTATCTATTTTTTATTTTTAGAAATTATACTCTTATTTTTTATGTTTTCTTATTACTAATTAGTTATTTTAATTTTTTCTTCTATTGTGTAATATGTATTTTTTGTTTTGGGGCTCACTAATGTATTATTTATATGATTAATAAATACTTTATTTTATTTATTTTTATGATTTATATTCTATTTTTTAATTTAACTTTTTTCTGCATAATAATATTTTTTTTATTTATTTTCTAGATTTATATTTGTTTAAAATTAGTCTCTTAAGTTTTTTTTTACTTTTTTTGTTATCATTCATTAATTCTTTTGATTTTTACTTCTGTTGTTTAATATTTTTGTCCTTTTTTGCTCAACGATCCATGTTTAACTTTACAAAATTAATTATTATTTAGATTATTATTAAATTGGTTTTTAAAAATTTATTTTTCTGATCTATATTATATTTTAATATTTTAATTTTTTATAATAATATTTTTATTCATTTTACTGATTTATGTTTTAAAAATGACTCTCTTTATATTTTTTTATTTTTTTGGTTATTATTAATTGATTCTTTATGCTTTTTATTGTTTTTTTAATATATTTTTTTAGGGGGCCAATAATGCATGTTTAAGTTTAAAAAATTAGTTATTATTTATATTATCATTAAATAGTTTATTTTATTTATTTTTCTGATTTATATTCTAATTTTTATTTTAATAATTTTTATCTATTTTCTAGATCTATATGAAAAAATGGAAAAAAATAATAAAAATGTATAATTTGGAAATAAATTATATGTTTTTTTAATATTACATAACAAATGCCTGAAAATAATAGTGAGCTAGTTCTTATTATATTCCTATTTCCTATTATGTTGTTTTCTAGTTCTTTTTTAGTTTTCATACCAAGACATAAACAGCATAGTGAAATAAGAAAATGAAACACATGTTAAAATATGATGGTGGATAAAAAAAATTGGAGGACATACTATACCTGAGTCAGACTCGACCCATATTTGCCATAACTCATAGTAAGCACATGAGCCCTTTTAGAATTATAGAAACAAGAGTACAATAAATCACCTTAGCAGTACATTCTATCAAAGTACAAAATAACAAATATCAATGGAAGTTTTAACACACATTAGCTGCACATAAGCATGATAGCACGAAATGACAAATTATATCAATGGTGGAAGTCTTAACACACATTAGCAGCACATAAGCATGATAGTTATGTTGTGGAGTATCGATTTGGATTTGGTAGATGGTGCACCGCAGTTTACCTGGAACATTCCTGTACTACGCATAGATCAACCTACATGACACGAGGGGTGGGACAAAAGTACTCATCGGATAATATACAGAAGTAATAAATGATATACAAGCAATTAGACATAACCAAGTTATCAAAAAACACAACATCCCATATCTAAACAAAGCCACAACCGGCCCTTATACGACCTTAGACAGACTACCACTAATATTTTGGGTTTCTCACTTCCTGACATCTAACCTAGACAGACTTATCAAATTTTATTAGTTGGGCCCCTATTACAAATTAAATATTAGTTGTCGCTAGGTAGCCGAATTAGCAAGTCCCATAGTGCTCCTCGTAGAAATACCGATAGTCTGGTGCTTGCTGGCTATGTGCATAATCATTGTGTGTGTATTTTTGGAAAATCTCCACTGAATCTCCAACCAATAAGAACTCATATCAAGACTTCTAAGATTATAACCAAGAGTTTATGAAAATATTTAGAATAAATGCCAAGAAGAAAGAAAAATTTTATGAACAAGTAGCTATGTAATAGTCAGACTTACTCGCACAAGCTTTCATATAAATCACCCAGCAAGAATCAACTAACCCACATATATGTAAGTACGAATTGACGTCATGAAGATTTGAAAAACAATTCCCACAGTCAAATTTCAGACCTTTAACTCTACTATTTTGAATAAACAATCTCAAAAATATTAATTGAACTTTACAAAGGGTTGTAATGAAGTCTTGGGTAAAGGTTGATCAAAGAAAAGGATATATAAGGATTCAAAGTTCAAAAAATAAATTTCTAATGCTAATGTCTTATTAATTAAGAAATAAGAAAATACTAGTTCAAAAATTCACTTTAAAACATATTGCATGAGCATTATCAAGAAAAGTTGTTGGATGGAGGTGAGCCAAAATCAAGATCCAGCAGAGAAATAAAAAAAAAAATAAAGATTGCATAGGGATCATTTTGTTGGCTGTTTTGTCGTTATCTTAAGAAATGGTTTAGCCAATATTAATCATACAAAGTAATGG
Organism: Turnera subulata; assembly: GCA_028386065.3. Classification (NCBI taxonomy): domain Eukaryota; kingdom Viridiplantae; phylum Streptophyta; class Magnoliopsida; order Malpighiales; family Passifloraceae; genus Turnera; species Turnera subulata. Next base: position 41,510 of record JAKUCV010003669.1, read on the forward strand.
TCATCATGCTAAAGCTTTGCAGAAGTCAAACCTGTATCTCAAAAGCAACCACCCGTTTCCTTAATCATATTACTGGAGTTTTAATAACGATATATATGTATGTTGCCAGTTTATATAATTAAAATTCATAGCTAGCGTACGTAGTATATTCTTTAGTGTTATAAGTATTATTTTTAAGGTAATTTTTTTTTGTATCACAAAATATTTAGGGCATTGAATTGCACGCCTCACTTTTTTTCACACTTAAATCTGTTGAAACTTTATGATCCCTAGGCGTGCGACTCATACGATAAAGTGTTACCGAGTGCAACAAGTTCTGACAAACCAATGCCTTGGTGGCTAATTCTATCATTTGCTACTGCTACTATTATTGTTTTGAACTGGAATAGAAGCGCTACATCAATTGAGGTTGGCTTTTGCCATTGTGTCCCAGAATATTCATTCATGCTTGTGGCGTCAGAAGATTTTAATAAAGCTAGTATAGCAACCAATTATGATAAAACTGCAGACAAAAAGCTTTTTCACCAAGTAATAGGTCAAGCAGGTAATAAAATCACCCAAGTCCAGAGACGCAAGCACAAGGCTTAAGAATTAGGCAGCCAGTTTTCTTAAAAGTTTGGATTGAAATTTTGTTTTCCATGGTCGAAAATAAAAAGGAATGTGAGTTTATAATTAGGGGAAGCAAGCTAAATCGTAGTGATTGTGAACTCATCATATCATGAAATAAAAAGAAGATATAACAAGAACATAATCAAAGTCATGACATTATAAACATTTAGGATGTAAGAATATGACGTAATTAAAAAGCTCATGGCCTAATATTTTGTCTACCACCACTACTCGTCATGATCCAGAAACTACGTAGCTCTGATTTATACTTTTGGGTGACCTGACAACCTACAAACCTAGACAAATGGTGAAAAGTACACTTAGGCACACACTAATTAATTACAATGATGGCATCATGGTTATCATTTGAATGATCCTTAAAGAAGAGGCAACATCTGTGGGGTTTCATTCTTGTAGCTCTCCTAATGAAAGTATGTATGTGGCGATAGGGTCCGGGGTTCCTACTACCCACCTGAAGGCTTCGTATTGGAGAAAGGAAAGAAGGGGATTTTTTCTTTAGAAGATAATTAGGAAGAAGAGAAAGGGGTAAGAGGGGAAAAAAAAGAGGAGGGAGGGAGAAACTGGGAATTCAGTTTAAATACTGTTGAGAGATTATGGTGGGAAATTGAAATGACTTTCTTGGATCCTGTGAGAGGGGCACTGTGCTGTTACACAATTTAACAAATTTGTTAGCCGAGATAAAGGAAGCAAGGAATGATGAAAAGTTGAAACAGAGAAAGGAAAAAGAAATCCAAGAAAACGAAAAAGCATGCGGGCGGGAGACAAAGGAAAAAAATACTGCAGAAGACAAAGAAAAAGAAAGAGAGCGAAAGAGGGGGGATGAGATTATATACATAATTTCATTTCAAGGAAGCCAATTGCAATTGCCAAATAAAGAGAGAGAGAAACAAGAGGCAGCAAGTAACAAAAACAGTAGCGCGCAGCAGCAAGTAGTAGTTGTTTGCCTCTCAAATCTTTCATAATACCCACCAAGAAAACCCATTGATGCAAGTAGTCATCATGAAACACCCTCTGCACCCAGCACTACCAAAAAGCATAACCTCTCTCCATCAAAGCCTTCCTTCCCTTAAATGTACCTCTTTTAATTCCACACATCTATCCACCGAAATCCCCACATCCCGGCCATAACCATGAAACCTCTTTTTCTTTTCATTCTCACAATATTCTCCTGCCTCTACCTGCACCAAATCTCCCTACTAGTCCGCTCTGCCACCCCATCTCTGCCTCTCCCTCTTCGTTCCCTCCTAGCCCTAAAGCTTTCTCTGCGAGACCCTCACAACACCTTTGGAGACTGGGACCTGAGCTCCAAGCCCAGTTGGTGCACATGGTCTGGGATCAAATGCCTCGACTCCACAACACCTCAAATCACATCACTTGATCTCTCCTCCCGCAATCTTTCAGGTGCCGTTCCACCCGAAATCCGCTACCTAACAAGCTTGATCCACTTGAATTTGAGTGGGAATGCCTTTGGCGGGCTTCTCCAACCGGCCATTTTCCACTTGACTAACCTTAGGACTGTTGACATCAGCCACAACAACTTCAGTTCAACTTTCCCACCTGGGATTTCCAAGCTCAAGTTCCTGAGACTATTCAATGCCTACAGTAACAGTTTCACGGGGCCCCTCCCAAAAGAGTTCGTCTCGCTGCGCTTCTTGGAGGGGCTCAATCTTGGGGGAAGCTACTTCCAAGGCGAAATTCCAAGGAGTTATGGAAGTTTTCCCAGGCTCAAGTATCTGGACTTGGCAGGGAATGAGCTGCAGGGAGCATTGCCACGGGAGCTAGGATTCCTGACCCAGCTGGAGCGCATGGAAATCGGATACAATCCGGGGCTGACAGGACAAGTACCGGAGGAGTTTGCATTGTTATCTAGTCTCGTATACCTGGATATCTCAACCTGTAATTTCACAGGCCACCTTCCGAGACACCTGGGCAATCTGACCAAACTGGAGATCTTGCTGCTCTTCCAGAATCAGTTTACAGGCGAAATCCCGGAAAGTTATGCCAACTTGAGAGCTCTCAGGGCACTTGACTTGTCGGTTAACCATCTTTCGGGCACCATTCCGGCTGGATTATCCTCATTGAAAGAACTAACGAGGCTGAGCTTGATGAGGAACCAACTGGAGGGGGAGATACCGGAGGGAATTGGGGAGCTACCCAACCTAAACACCTTGTCTCTCTGGGACAACTTCCTCACAGGAATTCTCCCCCAGAAGCTGGGCTCCAACGCCAAATTGGAGTGGGTGGACGTCTCCTCCAACTTGCTGACAGGCCCAATCCCGCCCAATCTCTGCCGGGGAAACAAGCTGTACAAGCTCATCCTCTTCTCCAACAGCTTGGTAGGGGCGATCCCTCCTTCCCTCCCCAACTGCACCTCCCTGTCAAGGTTCCGAATCCAAAACAACCACCTCAACGGTTCCATTCCCCGGGGTTTTGGGCTACTGCCCAACTTAACCTTCATGGACCTCAGCAGCAACAACCTGACCGGACCCATACCGGAGGATCTCGGGAGTGCATTGCAGTTGCAGTTCCTCAACATCTCCCAGAACCCGATCAACGCCAACTTGCCGCCCAACATATGGAGCGCCCCTAATCTGCAAATCTTCTCGGCAAGTTCCAGCAAGCTCACGGGCAAAATCCCGGATTTTATCGGGTGCGCCGGGGTGTACAAGGTGGAACTCCAGGATAACTTGTTGAACGGCACCATTCCCTGGGATATAACCCACTGCCAGAAGCTTCTCACCTTGAATTTAAGCCGCAATTCCCTCACCGGCATAATCCCCTGGGAGATATCCACCCTCCCCGCCATCACCGCGGTCGATCTTTCCCACAACTCCCTCACCGGCACCATCCCTTCCAACTTCGGCAACTGCACCACCCTTGAGAGTTTCAACGTTTCCTACAACCTCCTGACCGGCCCCATCCCGGCCTCGGGCTCCATCTTCCCCAATCTCCATCCCTCCTCTTTCTCGGGGAACCAGGGGTTGTGCGGGGGCGTCCTGCCAAAGCCGTGTGCGGACGGGGCGATGGAGGAGGAGGCCCGCCAGCCGAGGAGGACGGCCGCGGGGGCCATCGTGTGGATCATGGCGGCGGCATTCGGGATCGGGCTGTTCGTGCTGGTGGCCGGGACCAAGTGTTTCCAGGCCAACTACGGGGGCGGGAGGGGGAAGAGGGGCGGGGAGAGGAGCGTGGGGCCGTGGAAGCTGACGGCATTCCAGAGGCTGAATTTCACGGCGGAGGACGTGGTGGAGAGCGCGACGATGTCGGATAAGATACTGGGGATGGGGTCGACGGGGACGGTGTACAAGGCGGAGATGCCGGGGGGGGAGGTAATAGCGGTGAAGAAGCTGTGGGGGAAGAACAACCATAAGGAAGAGAGCAGCAGCATAATACGGAAGAGATCGTCGTCATGGGGGGTGGTGGCGGAGGTGGATGTGCTTGGGAACGTGAGGCACAGGAACATAGTGAGGTTGTTGGGGTGCTGCAGCAACAGGGAGTGCACCATGCTCCTCTACGAGTACATGCCCAACGGTAACCTGGACGACCTGTTGCACGGCAAGAATAATAATAATAATAATAATAAGGGCCACAATCTGGGGGCTGATTGGTTCACCAGGTACAAGATTGCTCTCGGGGTTGCTCAGGGCATCTGCTATCTCCACCATGACTGTGACCCCGTCATCGTCCACCGGGACCTCAAGCCCAGCAATATCCTGTTGGATGCCGAGATGGAGGCCAGGGTCGCCGATTTTGGGGTCGCCAAACTCATCCAAACTCACGAGTCCATGTCTGTCATTGCCGGTTCTTATGGCTACATTGCACCTGGTACGTAGTAACTGTATGTATTTTTATGTAATGTTCCATTCCATCTTTAATTTTCGTAAAAAAGAATTCATTTTTATCCTCTCCTTAATTTATCTATTCCTTCCTCAACAAACAACACTTGATCCAGATTGCTTTGGATGGAATTAAGGTGATGATGAGAGGAAAGGGTGGAATCCGCTTCTCTCTTTATGTTTTTGGTTTACGGAAGTTCTCATACCATCCTTTTTTTTTGCTCCCATAATCCTGGGAATGATAAACGATAAAATTATACTTATCATTATTATTAATGGATGATCTTCATACACCAAAGCCATATAATAAAAAATAGAAAATGTGTAGATTTTACATAGTATTGAAAATTTGTTGATGGTTGGTTGTAGGGGGTAAAAAATAAAACGTTAAAGAAAAATTGAAACTATTGTTGCCAATTTGGCTTATTTGCATACACTGGACGGAGATGGACAGATGGTTGGTTTGGTTTGGTTTGTTCTTTTTGTACTTTCAAGCTTTGCTTTGTGTTTAATCCTCTTTGTTGGGGTGACGGCAATAGGAATATCCGGTGTCAAATCCACTATCTATATACTATAAGTCGTCAAACTAGTTGTTGCGCTGTGGACTGGATCGATTAGAAAAATGATATAATTATTTTCACTATTTTAATGAACCGGATAAGAAGACCCTACTATTGCTATGTTATGTGTTTTTTTTTCTTACCCAAATTTAGTGGAACAAAAATGAAAATAATAATGACAGGAAGGATTTTTGTTTTGCTTTAAGACCGACCAAAGTCGCTGACGGGTGATGATGGGGTAGAGGAAAACAGCGGCACGTCATTTCTTTACTTTTGAAAGAAGCACCGCAAACATTGTAACTGTTTCAGTGCATGGCGCACTATTTGTTGCGCGTGATCCCACACTTTTGATTCCTCTTTTGCTTTTCTGTTTCTTTTTTTTTTTTTTTCTGATAGATAAAGATTTACCATACACATTTGGACCCCCACCACGGAATTCTTTTGGATCCTTTGCATTCATTGCAATGTTGACCTCATGATACTTACTACTATATCATTTCAAATTCTGTAATCATATATGTTCTCCATCCACCGGGTTAATTATAGTGGGATATTTCACATTATTATTAAAGGCTAAACTTTTGTTTGTCTTCTTGTGGGTGCAGAGTATGCTTATACCTTACAAGTTGATGAGAAGAGTGACATCTACAGCTACGGGGTTGTGCTAATGGAGATTTTAAGCGGCAAGAGATCGGTTGATGCGGAGTTTGGGGATGGTAATAGCATTGTGGACTGGGTTAGGTCAAAGATCAAGAGTAAAGATGGTATCCATGATGTTTTGGATAAGAATGCAGGTGCATCAATTGCATCTGTGAGGGAGGAAATGATGCAAATGCTCAGAATTGCATTGCTATGCACTAGCCGGAACCCGGCGGACAGACCCTCCATGAGGGATGTTGTCTTGATGTTGCAAGAAGCAAAGCCTAAGAGGAAATTGCCAGGAACCGCAGTTCCTGGTGCTGCTGCTGCTGGTGGGGCTGCTCACATTGTTTCCGCTGATGGGCCTGTGCCACAAAAGCCTACTGTGGATTGTTAATATGATTAATTCTTACTGCTCTTATCTTTTTCTTTTAGTTTCTTAATCATTTCTTTTCTTTTCTTCTTTCTTTTTTTTGTACTTTTAAAAATGGTGGGAATTGGTATAGGAGAAGTGATTTTCTTTCTTTGTTTTCAAATTTCAATGGGAATTTCTAGTGTTCTTGCTCTCATTTCTATCGCATACGCTTATCCTGTTGGACGACCACTTTCTGTTAAAAACTTTTTTTTTTTTTAGAAGGAAAGACTTTTATATATTTGATCGGTTGTTAATGACTTTTTTTTGGGTGGTCCAATCATCAAATAATAACTACTGTTTTGGTCATTCATCAAATAATGACTATCAGCAATGTGTGGGACAAAATGTATGGAATATGCAATACTATGAGAGCCACCTACCATAAAAAACTAAAAATTTCAAAAAATGAGACCTACCTATCACATTAATCCTTCATTAATAATGAGCAAGTCCAAGCAGTAGCCAAATGATTCTACGAAGAAATATAAATCCGAGTGATTTTGAGAACTATGCCCACTCGTTCTCAATCAAAAGTGACCCTTATAAGCCATAAGTTGTAGCACAGCATGGTCTAGCAGATCATGACATGGGTTAGCTCAAGGCTAGTCAACGGAGGAAGGCCAATACTCTGATGGGGATGCGCAATGGTAATGGCGTTTGGGTTTTGAAGCAGAAAGAGATTGCCATGTGTTTCAATGACTCCTTTTCTAGTATCTTCACATCAGGGCATATTCTGGATTATGATCTGGTTCTTCAATGCATTAATCAATGTATCACTGAAGAGATGGAAGCTCACCTCGCCAAGGAAATATGTATCTTGCAAGGAAATATAATCCAAACTACCAAGGAAGTATAGCTAAGGCGAGGCCTAGTTTAGAGAAAGATGTTCAATGGTTAATTGGGAATGGTCAGCAAGTCAAAATGTGGAAAGATATTTGGATTCCGAAGGAGAAAGCTGATACTGCAAAACTCACCAATATCTGGTGGTCTGGATGAGGATGCGCAAGTGGCAGAGTTTATTCAGGCAGACACTTGTGAATGGAACTATACTCTTATTGATTTCATATTTTCTCCCGAGGAGGCAAGCCAGATTAAAAAGCATTTCTCCTCTTAGTGCTTAATTTCCAAGTGATAATCCTTATTGGCAATTTAGCCCATCAGGACTTACTGTTAAATTTGGCTATACAATCTGTTACGGCATAATTGTCAGTTCTCGATGCTGGAATTCAGATGCGGCAGCACCCTGAGGAGACAATATCAGTTCTTGCGGTGGAGAACTAGGGATTTGCCGAAAATTGGGGAAATCCGCGCAGGAGTAGGCGTAGAACTAGGAAAGAACCAAAGTCAAAATTTTGAACTCCAAATAGGGCTGAGCAAAATACACGTACTGATCGTACCGAACCGAAATCGACGGTATCGACACGAAAAAAAAGGGAGTCTTTGAGTCACCTAACATGTTTCTACCGTACCGATTGAAAGTGTAGCATGCATCGGTTGGGTGAGTGTCATACCGTCGGTATTCGGCACATGCCGATACCGACAAAACCAGTACACATACCCCCCAAAACTGAATAGCTCAAGTCCTAAACTTAGAAACCCAAACATTTTATTCTCCACCCAGCCCAATACGATAATACCCAGCAATCCACTAAAATTAAAACTAATCCTCGTTTAATATTAACCTAAAAAAATCAGTAAATCACTCACTTTCAATCTTTTTTTTCACTATGTCTCTCTCGACAAAGCAAAGCAAGCAAGCAGCCAGCCCCCCCTCCGCCTTCGCCCCGCCTGCCATCGCTCCCGCCTACCAAAGCTCGCTGTGCAAATCCTCCCCTCCCACCTCTCCAGTCTCCACTCTCAACCACAAAGCCCCTCCCTCCCTCTCTTGTCTCGACATACAGAAACCTTGAATCCCTAATTTCACAAGCCCAAAATTCCCAAATACTCAAATCCAAAGCGACAAAACCCCCCAATTGAAACTCGAAATCCTCAAATACGTTTAGTAAGTTGGATTTGGGTAGTGGATATTATCTTATTAGATGAAGTTTTTATTGTATGTGATCATAATAGTGTTGCCTTCTATGACTTTGTGGATTGGGATTGTGAATTTGCTGGCAAAATTGGTTGTGTTTTGTTTTTTTTCTTTCTGAAAATTTTAATGTCTTTCCCTTATGCAAAATCAAGTTCTGAGCTTCGGTTAGCCACGGTACCTACTGAACCGCCGTCGGTTTTTGTCGGTATCATACCGATCGGTTTAGGATGAATATTGGCACGGTAGCGGTCGAAAAACAGGCCTTCGGAAAGTTCATACCGATTCCATAATCGGCACGGTATATACCGAACCGACGTTTTGCTCAGCCCTAACTCCAAAGGCCGTAACTGCTGATTGTGCATGGGGAACGTACACCAGCATCGTTGCCGATGGAGGAGAAATCTGAGGGATTGAACCATGAGGATTCATTGGGGCATTTTGTCGAACAATTGGGCAAGAATAAGAGTAACTAGAAATTGATGGAGGAAAAGCTGGTGTAGGGGGTGCACCAATGGTATCGTTTCAGTCGACAAAGAATGAACTGTAGCCGGTGACTAAGGTGGAACTGCGGGAGCCAAAAATTGATCCAGTGGCATTGAAAGATAATCATGAGGCACAAGGAACTGATTCGTCATTGTCGGAGAAGAGGCGAACCCAGAAGGCGGAAATGGCAGTGTTGAATACGACCATGTCGACCCGCACGGTTGATGCTCGTACCACTGCTCCACTCCCCACGGTGAAGAGTGGAAATGCCCGTTCATGAATGGCGGGACCATTGCTGGAGACAAGCTCGGAAGAGGAGACAACCACCACTTGCATCCTTGCTTCATGGGCATTGACGGTGACCGAGAAACCCCAGACGGTGCCAATTGTTATGATCGATTCGTAACAAGAACAAGAAAATCAAGAAAGGAAAGGAAGTAAAAGGACAGAAAGTAAAATCTCTTAACCTACAGGTCTAAGAGCCAAATTCCATTATGTCAAAACTTGTGGGATACACCGGCAGAACATCCTTTTATACTAGGTGCACTATAACAAACGACAGCACACACACTAGTCTTCGATACAACTACTAGTCACACGTAACACAATCATTCTAATCCATGGGTGCACATCTACTTGGTAGAAAATTTTCTGGAAATTGAATATTCCCCAAGCTTAGATCCTGTACTTGGAGAATTTGTATGAATATACTGCCGGTGGGAGTCAATGTTGTTGCAATATTAAATTTGATAGATACCTCCTGTCCAAGATGCAGTAGTGGCTCTGAAACGATTTTTCACCTGTTGCAAGATTGTCAATGGTCTCGTGATATTTGGACACTAAGCCCCATAATGGACTCAATATGTGATATGAATACTGATTTTGCTCATTATTTGTTTCAACTTATCTACAGAAATTTTGGAGTACAGCCTCTTGAGAACTAACACCCAATGCTTGCTAATGTGGCGTAGTCGCAATAACCTTGTATTCCAAAACAAAAATGAGGGTATAGAAAAGAGTTGTTTTCGCAGCCACTTCCTTCACTGTAGAGTATATTTATGCAAATTTCAAACAATATGTGAGTCGAGGCGAGAGAACAATTCATTGCTCGTGACCATCTCTCTGGAATATGCTCAAACTTAATACAGATGTGGTTCTGTTAGGCCAAAATAATATTGTCCTTGGTGCTATTGTTCGTGATTGGAATTGTAAGACTGTAGCAATGGGAATCAAACACATACCTGTTGTGAGGACCTAGAAAATTTCTAACTTACTCAGCTTATTTTGTTATTCTTATTCAGGAGTCGCAATCCTGATTTTATTTCTTGGAAAAAATCGGGGAAAAAAACCATTAGGCATCATCCTTAGGCAACATATCTTAGGCAACAACAGAAGGGACTGATCTTTAGCGAAATAGAGATTGTTGGATCCTGGGGTTCATCACGGGTAGGAAGGTGACAGGCACCTACCCATTTTGGGGTGAAACTTGTGTAATTGAAGAGTTGAATTGTATGCCTTGTGAGTGTGTGCATAGTGTGGAAAAAAACACAGCAACAAAAATGACAAAAAAATCTGAAAACAAAACAGAAAATAAAACATAATTGAGCTTGAGTTTTCACCACTAAAAACCATCTACGTACCCCGCAAATCGGATTTAAAGCTCACATAGTTCTTACGGTTTATCATCACAAATCACATCATCATATCAGCACCAAATATCCCAGCATCAATATATCATCAAATCAACAGCAATCAAGAGGATTCAGAAACGAAAAAGGGCTAGAGCACTTACTTGAGTTTCTGGTCAAAAACTATTAGTCAACTTATACTGGATTTTTAATGATGAACACGGCCGATCCAACTTCTGGGCTCAACAGCAAAGTTGTAGAACTCCCTCCTAGCTTTCCAGAGAGTCCAAGATCGCAAAAAATCCAACTTTTAGAACTCAAGATAAAAATTAATTACCAAGACTGAGCGCATCAGGAACCTCCACTCGGGTTCTCCATGTCCTTGGTCTCCGGATTACTTTTGATTGCTTTCTTCCTCTTTGATCAGCCGCTACTCTTCACCCTTGATGCCCTATAATGCAAAACTCCAAAGGATTTTGCCATAATAATAATAAAAAAATTGTTTGAGGGCTTGGAGAAGTAGAGTTTCTCCAAGTTCTTCTAAGTCTATGGGTGTGTGTCTAGATGTCAATGTGTCCTTTGGAAGTGAATAGGAGGCTCTATTTATAAAGTTCAAGGAGTGCAGAGAGCGTGTCTTTGATCCTAGAGTTGAGATTAAAACCCCTAAATTGGATGGCTAGGAGTTAAGATAAAAAAAAAAAGGAAAAAATCGAAAAGTTACCTTACCAGTGCTACATGACCGCCAACGTCTGGCGGTCATCGCGACATGACAACCAGCGCCTAGTTGCCACGAATGACCGCCTATGCCTGGTGGTCATGCACGGATGATTGCCCGTGCATGGATGTCATGTACGGATGACCACCCGACATGTAACTGCAGTACGCGTTTTTGCCTTTTTTAGCCTCAATTCTCATTAATTCTGGCCTGACTTGATTTTCACGCGCAATTAAAAGGTTACTAGACCAGAATATACTCTTTTCTTGATTACTACTCCTAAACTTTCCAATTATCATTAATACACCCAAATCATCACAAATTCACACTCTTTTCACCATATTCTCACGTTCCACTCAAAAGGAAATTTTGACTCTGATTCTCCACGAAATTCAGAACTAAATTGGACTGCAAAAAATGTGTTCCTATGGGCCAAACTCTTGTGGGTGTCCATATTCTACTAAATTAAACTCAAAATATATCCTAAATCTGAAATTAAATCATCTCAGGTTAAAACACATAAAAAATCAAAAATAAAAAATATCAACGGTGTTCACACCTATTTGACTACACCCTTTTGTATGGGAGGCTTACGCCTCGAGACTCGGCCTATGTCTACCTAAGAAAATGCGGTGGAGCACTTGATATTGGAGATTGACTCTCTCGTAGTTATTCAAGCCCTTCATGCTCTTCATGCACTTTGTCATAGGAACTAAACAACCCTTTACCCCCTGTTTGGTACGTATGCCTTTTAAGGGTCCTGCCTTTACCTGGTGTAATAATAGGGGATATGATGGTGAGGTCAGGGAACGGATTGATCGAGCTTTGTGCAGTCCTGATTGGTTAGATATGCATCCAAGAGCACAGGTTTTGCATGATCTCCCCATAGGATCGGACCATAGCCCGGTTATTGTTGATGATAATCCTTTACGGAGGACTGGGAAGCAGATTTTCAGATTTGAGGTTAAGTGGCTCCAATTTCCAGAGTGTGAGCGGATTATCTCATCCATGTGGGGTGAAGATAGAAGGGGTTCGCCTATGTTTGTACTCATGCGCAGCCTCCAGGAGTGTGGTTTGGAGCTCAGAAAGTGGGGTAGGGAAGTTGTGGGGAATGGCAGGAGGAAGATTGAGGAAATTAGGTCAGAACTAGGAAAACTGAAGATGGAACCGATCACTGAGGTGCTGAAAGAAAGAATTCGGGGGAAGGAGTTGGAGTTGCAGAACCTATGGGATTTGGAGGAAAAATTTTGGTTTCAGAGATCAAGAGTGAATTGGTTGCTCTATGGGGACCAAAACACACGCTTCTTCCACACTACAACTCTATACCGGAGACAACAAAATTCTCTGGTCAAGCTGCAAGATGAGAATGGAAATTGGGTGGAGAATGGGCAGGAACTGCGGGACCTAATTAAGGGATACTTCCATAATATCTTTGCCTCATCCAACCCGTCTAGTTGGGATAAAGTATTGTATGTAGTCCCACATGTGGTGACACCTGAGATCAATCTTGCTTTGACCAGGGAGATAACTGAAGAGGAGATCAAGACTGCAGTTTTTGAGCTCGGTCCATATAAGGCCCCAGGACCTGACGGTTTCTCTGGGTGCTTTTATCGCAGATTCTGGCCTACCTTGAAGAATCGAGTCATTGAAGCGGTGCGATCTTTTTTCAGAACTGGCCACATGCTGAAAGAGTTAAACTCAACCCATATAGCTCTTGTCCCAAAAGTTAAACATCCCACAAAGGTGTCCCAGTTGCGTCCTATTAGTCTATGTAACCTTGTCTATAAGGTTATTTCCAAAATAATGGTCAGTCGACTAAATCCCTTCCTGTCAAGTTTTGTTACTCCTTATCAGTCGGCTTTTGTTCCTGGACGTCAAATTCAAGATAACATCCTTGTGGCTCACGAAGCTTTCCATGCGTTGAGGTGGAAAAAGAAGAATAAGAAGAAGTACATGGCAGTGAAGCTTGATATGGCGAAGGCTTATGATAAGGTTGAATGGGGCTTCTTGCAGCATGTGCTGATGCGTATGGGTTTCTCTGAGTTGTGGATTTCCCGGATCATGCAGTGTGTGACGACGGTGTCCTATTCAATTATGGTCAATGGTGAAGCTACTGAGAAATTTTCTCCTGGTCGGGGTTTGAGGCAGGGGGATCCCCTTTCCCCCTATCTCTTTATATTCATCGCAAATGTCCTGTCCCGTCTCTTGGAGGATGCTGAAAGGAACAGGAAAATCTCGGGCTATAAGATCACAAGGAGTTGTCCCCCTGTGTCGCACCTCTTGTTTGCGGATGATGCACTTTTATTTATAAGAGCAACAGTTGAGGATGCAATGAGTCTTAAATCTATTTTGTCTCTCTATTGTGAAGCATCAGGTCAAACCATTAATTTCCAAAAATCTGGTGTTTTCTTTGCAAGTGGAACCCCTCTTTGTGATCAACAAGCTATACAAAGTCTCTTGGATATGCCTGCATATGGACACGAGGAAAAATATTTGGGACTTCCAACCATCTTAGGGAGATCAAAAGCTGAGGCTTTAGCTTTTGTTAGGAATAAGGTTCGACTAAAGATGGCCGGGTGGAAAGGAAAGTTCTTATCCGAGGCAGGCAGAGAGGTTATGGTCAAAGCGGTTGTCTCAGCTATCCCCACATATAGTATGATGTGTTTCTTGTTCCCGAAAACCCTGTGTACCAAGTTGAATTGTGACGTAAGACGCTTCTGGTGGGGTGGAGGTGAAAGAGGTAGGAAGGTTCACTGGATTAGATGGGATCGTATTGCCGTTGCCAAGAGTAGGGGAGGGATGGGGTTCAGGGATTATGGATCCTTTAATAAAGCCTTGTTAGCAAAGACAGGGTGGAGACTCATTCAAGAACCTGATGCTTTTTGGGCCCGGATTCTCAAAGGTATTTACTTTAGGAAGACTGATTTCCTTAAGGCAAGAATTGGAAGCCGTCCATCTTGGGCTTGGAGAAGTATTTTGGAGGGCCGTGAAGTTTTACTCAAAGGTTTATGCTGGAGAGTAGGCAATGGGAGGTCCATTGATGCTTTCAGAGATCCTTGGGTTCCATCTTTGAGTCATTGTCGGGTTCAGGATCCTCCTCCCTCGGAGAACGTTCAAGTCAGTGATCTTATCAAACAGGACACGAGAACGCGGGATAAATCTCGCATCACTGCCCTCTTCCAAACCTCCACTTGTAAGGCCATCCTATCTGTCCCTTTAAGTCTTTTTATTCTTCCTGATAAGCTCTTTTGGATTCACTCTAAGTCGGGTCAATATTCGGTTAGGTCTGGATACCACCTTCTGTTAACTACTACGAATACTACTGTATATAATACAAATCCTATGTCTAGTGTTTTTGCTTCTTTTGATTGGTCCCAGATTTGGAAGATTCAAGCATCAAAACGGGTCCAACATTTTATATGGCGTGCCTGTCACAACTCTCTTCCCACACGAGAACAGCTGCTAAGAAGGAAGCTGGGCCATGACTCTCTATGTCCATGATGTAATCAAGAGGTGGAGAGTATAGAACACCTACTTTTTTTTCTGTGTATTTGCTGAACTGGTATGGTTTGCCACCCCTTTGTCTTACAAACCACGAAGACAAGGTTTTGGCAATTTCATGAACTGGTGGGAGGCAATTCAACAAACCTTTGGAGGAATGGATGATGGGAGGGTGGTCTCGTTGCTGGCGTACTTGTGTTGGGAGCTATGGAAAGCTCGGAACTTGTTTGTCTTTGAGGGTATTGAGGAGAACCCTGGAGTAGTAGCTTCTCGAGCTACAAGAATGTGTGAAGAATTTTTTGAAGCTAAAGCATCCTCTGCTGATGCTTCAATAAACTTCCACTTGCATCAATCTCCTTTGGTCTGGTCCCCTCCGGATGAAGGTTGTGTTAAAATAAATTGTGACGCCTCTTACGGTCAAGGTTCAGATTATGCAAATGTGGCGGCTGTTGCACGAGATGGTTCTGGTAATTTAATTGATGGAATGACTGCTAAGGTACGAGCTTCATCTCCCACCTTCGCTGAACTTCAGGCTTTGCGCAAAGCTGTCATTTGGGCATGGAATCGAGGGTGGAAGAAGCTTCAGTTCGAAACTGATTGTGCAGATATGGTGACAGAGATGACTATGGACAAGTCTCGCCGTTCCTGGAGCCTAGCTCCATTCTGTATGGACATTGATGTATATTTGTTTATGTTCTTTTTTTGTAGGATAACTCATGTCAGAAGAACATCCAACAAAGCTGCCACTGGGTAGCTAATGCTGCATCAAAGGGTGTTCTAAGCCCTTGTTGGACGTCTTCCCCGCCATGTGAGCTCCAGTTAATTTTGTCCCTTGACAAAGGGTTGGTATAATTATTATGGATGTAATTATGATCTTTATTAATGGGAAAGAATTCGTCTTGATCAAAAAAAAAAAATTAAAAATGGGAGATGAATTCAATCTTAACGATATTTTTGTATATGTATACATATTTATAATTTTGTCATATCATTTTTTTTTAATCTTATAAGTACTAATATATATGTATGGACAAAAATATCCATAGGAATTCATTTCCTATTTGAAATTGATACGGAACGGACCTAAGTTAGTCATTACCATTTGTTTTCTTTAGCCAAAATTTTTATATCTTTTTGAGTCTTAGTTCATTTCAAGAAAGTGTAATATCGCATCACACAAGCTATGTCATTCGGCTTGCCTGCCATCTGTCGAAAACTTTTGGTTTTCACAGTTTTCCTAGTCTGTGGTGGAACAAGTGATCGCGGCCATTTTTCAAAGGAGTAAAAAAAGTTGTACGACATGTTAAATAAAATCTTAATGGGGTTTTCTTTCTTTTTTTTGGTTTCACACTCGTATCCTAGGCCAGTGCACCTTTAAGGACATCAAAGGCATCAGACTAAATCTAGCTCGACTCGAGTGACGCACTTAGGTAATGGTGGGTGAGTCTCCCAAATGAGATTTTCTGCGTACACGAGGATTCGAACCCGAGACCTCACTTAAGCGGAACAAGTCGCTTACCACTCGAACCAACCTCAATTGGTAATGGGGTTTCCTTTCTTGTACGCAAGGGGAACATGATAAGCTTTAGAAAAATAAAACAATTATTACATAATAAAATATATACATATATGGATAGGCATACAAATAAAATGTCCAGTTTAGTGGCATAGTATAAAATATGAGCGCATCATTCGTTTGGATTACTCTGCCTGCTATCAATTTTTCCATTAATATCTTGGGGATGTGCACCATTGAAAAAAAAAACAATTTGAATGGATATACTGGATAATTGAGTATATCACTCCTATTTGAGCAAATTTAACAAACGTAAGAAAATTAAGAAACGACTTGGATTTTGATATAGATAGGCCCAACCCGATGAGCAGGCCCAAAGACGTCAGGGCCCAAGGATCAGGGACCAGGACCTGCAGACGAGGCCCAGGACCTGTAGACGAGGCCCAAAGCCGGGAGGCCCACGAAACCTTATCAACGGGTTTATCCAAAGGTGATCTGACGACAACCAATCGGAGCACGACACGTGGTCGGGCTGACTCCAAATAAATACCCCAAAAACCAGATATTTTGGGGGCTTCTTCCATTCTCCTCCACTCACTCTCTCTCTCGGCTCTCTCACTCATCTTCCCGATTTGCTCCCTTGTACTCATACATCCTCTATTGTACCGCAATTACACAACATCAATAAAGACAGGCACCCCCTGATTCTGTTTTACATCAGTTTGGTTCCGTTGCCGGGAACGATTTGAAAGCCATATAATCCACCCAGCCATCAACCGTTCAATCCATTGGTATATCATCAACAAACGACAACGATTTCAGCGTGCACAGAATCAGCAAACCAACAACAAGCATTCGGAGCATCAATACATCAACAGATTTAACGATCCAGCATATTTACAAATAGCAAACATGTTTGTTTAATCGTAAATTTGTTTAACCATCTAGCTAACAGTATTTCAATTCCTGAACTTGTGCAGTTTTTGAAATGAAAAGGAGAATCAAAGTCAAACCATTCATAGCGATATATGGAGGAGACCAGCTGCTGGGAAACGGCGAGATAAACCCGATCTGGTCGCTCGAGGAGGCCGTAGACTGCTGCTGTTCGTGGCTCTGGACTCCACTACAAGAAGCGACCGCAAAGCAAGGAATCGCTTGCTAACAGCCATGGATGAAGGCAGATCGTGGTTAAGACGTGGTTATCGGAGCTGAGAGCTCGACATCCACGCGAGATCTGGCGAGATCTAGCTTCACCGACTGCAAATCCGGCCATGCAAAGGAAGTAAAGCCCCATGGAGGGGCAGGAGAACTCCGGAGATGAACTGCAGGTCATGAACACACAATCATCAAGTTTGATTGTCTTTACTTTGTTGCTGACTCGCTGATGAGGAGAGGAGGCCTTTGGCGTCGAGCTGACACACGTGAAGGAAGGCGGTCACCTGACGCACCACCACCGACACCGGCTGGTGTTGCCTTCATCGGGGTCGGATTCAAGCAGAACCTAACAAGACGCCTCCACTGGAGCAAGGCACAGTGGCGGATGCAAAATCCAAAAGGAACCGTTTCCCTTGGTCACGTCGCTATTGCAGATCGGTGGAGGAGAATTTAAAACAAATCTCCTAGGACCGCCGCTGCTGGAGGATGCGCGAAGAAGTACCGGTGTCCCCCACTGATGCGATCTTCCCACCGAGCCGAGAGATGCACCGGACATGAGTTATCAACTCGTGGAAGGTGTAGCCAGTCGCTGTGGAGTCATAGCACCAGAATAATGGTGCGCTGTTCGTCCAAAGCAAAAACACGAAAAGAAGAAAATGGGCAAAGCTGATGGTGGACTCAAACAACTAACGGGCCAGATGTTCAAGGGGCCCAAGCCTGCCCTCAATCCAAACCTCAAGTGTTACCTGGATGCGTGGAAAAGGCGACAAGAGGAGGAGGAGCAGAACCTGTGGACAGCCCAGGATGCTCCACAAGCCCAAAATGAAAAATTTTATTAGCCCAACACATGCTGGCCCGTATAGTGAAACTTAATTAGCTTCAATATTTACCACCTTCTAATTATGTATTTAATTATATTATATTCATGTAATTGAATTTTAGTTATGTAATATGTTATGTTAAGCGCAGTTCATTTAATTGAATTGATATTCATTTAATTGAATTGATTGTGAAGTTAACGATTTCCATTTTCTTTTTGGATGGAATGTTAATTTACATGTGAGATGTCTATCTTCAAAGTGTTATTCTGCTCAAGGCGGAATGAAGTGCTGGACCTGAGGAGGGATTCCGCGAGGTCCTTGAAGTGTTGGACCTGAGGAGGAGTTCCATGAGGTCCATGAAGCGTTGAGCTGGAAGAGGAATTTTCACAAGGGCCTTAAAGTGTTGGGCCCAAGAAGAATTTTCCCGAGGACCACGAAGTGTTGGACCCGAGAAGAACCCTCACGAGGACCTCTTGCACAAGGACCTTGGAAAGCGCTTCATGCGGAGGCGCCTCCCCCAAGGATCCGGAGGACCTTCTCGGCGAGGGCCTTGTAAAAGCGCTTCATGTGGAGGCAAAAATAACTCCCGAGGATGCGAAGGACCTTCTCGGAGAGGACCTTGGAAAAGCGCTTCATGTGGAGGCGAATAACTCCCGAGGATGCGGAGGACTTTGAAAAGCACTACATGTGGAGGCGAAAATAACTCCCGTGGATGTGAAAATAATCATAGGAGAAAGCCACAACAAGGACCTGATGGAACCTCGGGAGGAAACAGCCCCAGGAGCAAGCAGTTCCTATGGAGGAAGCAGTTCCTGGAGGCGAAATAAATGAAGTGCACGAGGCAAAGGACCTACCAGCGAAGCCCCAGGGGTAGGCGGCTCCCCAAGGAGGAAAAGCAATTCCTGGAGGCAAAACAAATGATCACATGGAGAAGGTCCTGCTACAACAACCCCAAGAGCATGCGGCCCCTATGGAACAAAAACGGCCCCAAAGACACATTTCTCACCAAATAAAAGGTAGCTGATCCTGTGAAGGTGTGAGCAGCCTTGTGAACAAGCAATCTCGCTGGAGGGTAGAAATTGCCCCTGGAGATGGATGCACCTCTAGCGGGAGGAACCAACCATTGGGACAAGGAACAATGAAGGAGCAGAGCTCCAGGCCCTTAGAATTCAACTATGCAAGCATAAGGCGTGCAAGAGTCAACATCACTAGCCCCGGAGAGCTGTGAACAGGACCTACGAGTGGGAGCTGATGATGCAGAGCTCTCGAACCAAAAGTTAGAAAATTTCAACTCCCCCATCAAAGAGCACTTGAAGTAAAAGCATTAAATGCTACCACATGACCAAAGTGGCGTGAAGCGCAGGACCAACTTGGACCTCGCAGCAGTATCCATGGAGAGCTATCTCACCAAAGGTACAACCGTCCCCAGTCCTTATGGGCAAAGAAGCAGTAGAGGCCCTATATCTAGAGGCCTTACACCCGAAGGTCCTCAACATAAAGGAGGGACAAAATCCAAAACCATTTCAAATGAAGAATGCTTTAATTAAAGCAAGACGTTTTGGCGAGAGGATCCTCAAGAAAAGGTGAGACTTCCCAAAAAGCGGAATGACAACCTCAAGTGCTTTAATTAAAGCAAGGAGGCTGGAGAGAAGAACCACAACGTGAAGTAAAATTTCAATGCAAAATTAACCACATGCTCGAGAAAGATTTTTGTGATGGCTTGCAAAAACGAGATGGTGAAAATTTCAACCTACAAGCCAAACATGAAGCTCCTGAGGAGTCGAAAAGCTGCTCAGGACCTGTAAATCGAATGAAGGGTCTATGTGCCCATAATCCTCAAAAGGACTTCTCCCAAAAAGTAAGGGCCACGATTGCCCATCAAAAGTAAAGGACCTATAAGTGTCCCAAAAAAATTAAGGGCCACGATTGCCCATCAAAAACAAAAGGACCGTTGAGTGTCCAGGGCCAAGTCCCCAAAAAACGGGCCAAGTCCCTAAACAAAAGGACCATTGAGTGTCCAGGGCCAAGTCCCCAAAAACGGGCCAAGTCCCCAAACTAAAGGACCGTTGAGTGTCCTGGGCCAAGTCCCCAAAAAACGGGCCAAGTCCCCAAACAAAAGGACCATTGAGTGTCCAGGGCCAAGTTCCCAAAAACGGGCCAAGTCCCCAAACAAAAGGACCGTTGAGTGTCCAGGGCCAAGTCCCCAAA
>JAKUCV010003670.1:0-12690 GCA_028386065.3 Turnera subulata
ACAGTGGATGTCCAGCATTTTTCAGCAAATTGATCTTGGAATGTGTCCAACAATGACTTGCACACGTTATTAGGAAACAGTATAAAATATGAGTTGTGCTTTTTTGCCCTTTAAACTTCAAGCTCTGTACGCCTTCTTTAATCTATTCTTTCATCTCAGGGAGTTCATCCATGTGACCGTAGACGAAGCGTGACCGAGTATCAGCCTCTTTTTCCTGCAATTGATTTTTCCTTGGCAAGTAACTGAAGACATAGTATTTGCATATTGTCTTTATACCTATCCTTTTCCTTTTTTGTGAAGATTGCTATCTTCGGTTTATTTGTCTTAAATTCAATTGGTTGATTGCCAGCGGTTTGTTTTGGTGTTTGCGTAGATCGAAAGCGATGACGACATTTTATGGAAACCTGATATAAGAGAGAAGGAAGAAGAAATTGCTGCCAGAGGACTAAAGTTTTTGAACTGGTAACCACATATCGTCATTCCTGAACATTTTGATTTCCTGTTCTGCATTCTTAGTAATTAAAATTTCTGTCAAAATGGATTTTGTGAATGATTCTAGAAACAACAGCATTTGAATAAAGTAAGCCAATGACAATAGATACTCAAATTAGAATAGAAGTTTGACAAGAATAACAGACATCTAAGATTGAAGAACTTCACTTGTTCATTTAATTATACACGACATGACACGCAGCCTTCATGACACGGAGCATGACAATGCTTGTCAGATAACACCACCATGTTCTCGCATTTTTCTTTTTCCAGATCATTTGTTAAATTCCGTGCTATATTCCAGTAAGGGCCAATTCTGATTTCTTATCCTTGAGTTAACCCATACCTGCTCTTATGCTGAAGTATCCCTTACCAAGAATGCATTATGATTTGTGATAATTTAGTACTTCTGAAGACAATTATCCTTAGCCTTTCGCAATTTAATTGGGTTCTCTTGTCTATTTCATGAATTTCAGGAAGTGAAATTCATCTCTCAATTTTTGACTCATCTTCCTAAGACTATTCAAGCTAAATAGCCAATTTAAATGAATAATGAAGTACCCGTAAATCATATTTCTCAATTGTTATCTCAGCTCTGGGGCACTGGTAGGTAGTGCTGTGGTGGTTATAACTTCCTTTGATAACTTCTGGATCTGAATAATCTACAATGGTAACTCCCTTTGACTTGGACGTGTCTTAACCACATTGTCTTATCCTTGGATAAAATTTAATCCACAACTTCCTCGTCTGATCCGTTTTTAGCTCAGCTATGAATGTCTGGAAGTGGCGGGTAATGCTAAGTTTTACATTCTGAATTTTCAGCTGGGGCAAGTTTCTTTAGCACTAGCAAGCCACGTGACTGCTAGATCTTCCTCAATCTTAACCAAAATACGTTTGAGCTAAAGATCTTAAAATTATTCTTTAGAACACACTTGAGATCATCAATTGTTAAGAAAGAGGGATACTAAATGTGAAACAGATGAATAGACTATAATTGCATACTAATTACTACAAATGTGTGTAAGTTTGATGCATATCAATTCGTTAGATATGACATGACACTGACACATCATTTATGAAAGCACGACTGTTGCATAGTAAGGTGATAGTATTAACCGTACTGCTACGAAATAATTTGAAGTTAGTTTTGTTAGAAAATACAGTAGGGAATCTATATATTGCGTTGACGAAAATTTTAATATCTACCATATTAGAATGTAGCTTTACAAAGCTATTGACCTCCCTATCTCCTTGTTAATTGGCACAGGCTATGGACTAGGAAAGAGAAGGAGATTGCAGTTGTTAGCCATGGTACATTCCTGTATCAGACATTAAGTGCTTTTGGAAACGATTGTCATCCAACTATAAAGAACGAGATATGCACACAGTAAGTGTTTGTTGATGTTGATAAACAATTTGTTGTTTGCGGTGTTATATGTCTCAGATGAACGTTAAAGCATTTGTTGAGGCTATTTAGCTAAGGAATGCATAACTAAGAGCTGTTTGATTGGTTTGAGGTTTCTGCCTTATACCCTTTTCTGTCAATCAAATTTGGGTGCTCACTAGTATGTAGAAGTGTTTTTAAAACTATTCCGAGTATTGGACATGTCATTTCTGTAATTTGTCATTGGATCTTCTTCTTGATGATAGCCAGTATCAGTAGGCATTCTTTCTTTGTGTGGATAGACAGGCTGTGAATAGATTTTATGAAAGATTAGATGAGCAGTTGGAAGTAGTTGACAGAATCGTTTTTACTGTGTTGCGGAACTTCTCCTTCTACCTGTGTCTTCGGAGACAAATTTATAAGCCAAATAAATTTTATGGCATAGGAGTTTCTGCTGTAGATTTGTGTAGATGCTAGCAGATTCTTCTTTGCAGCATTCATACTTCCTTGATGCTAATCACATGAATTTGTTCATCTTATGTGCAGCTTCAAAAACTGTGAGCTTCGTTCAGTGGTTCTTGTCGATCGTGGGTGAGTGTCTTTGGAAAACCTAATACCTTTTAGGCTTGTGCTTAACACTTGCATTTCTACCTCATTTGCAGTTTGCTGGGGTCTGATCCTGCCCCAACTAATTATCCTGGAAAAATTCCTGCTGGTCTTGATCTTCCTAGTGACGTTGCAAAGAACATGCATCAGGAGAAAGACGTGTCCAATTAAGTGTTTAGCTACTAAGATGAAAAGAAATGCTGGTCCAGTTTCCTGTCATATTCATATACCCCATCTGAAATGACTCACTAGAAGTTGATTCCTTAAAGGAACTAGATAGTTCAGATTTTGTGAGCTTGCCTGATCTGTTAAGGGATCTCTGAAGCCTTCGGATTAGTATACATACTAATTCCTTTCTACAGAAAGCAATCTGACTCAACTGGATATGCAGCTTATTTTCGTGCTATAGCAGATTCTTTTTCTGCCAAACTCTTAATTGTTTCGTTTTTCCATACAACAGAAGTAGCAAGCTTCTTTGCAGGTATGAGTATGAATTAGGATGATTTTTCGTTGATTGGTGTAAGCTTGTTTGTGCAAGAGTACCCATCTCAGCGAAGAGGTACATTGGCGGCTTGCAGCTCCGTAGTGCCCAATGCTGACGGTTGTAGCCTGAAATAATTCAGTCTACATTTTTTTTTTGGTATAAAAGGAATGCTAAAGACAAGTTTAATCAAAAATTCCCGGAGGATCTGTGCCCCCGAGGCATCAAGCAAGAGCTGATTCATACAATACTGTGGAGGTGTGTCCGCTGAGACTAAAGCAAAATCAAGGGAGGGGCTCGTCTTGGCTAGCAAGTCTGCCACCATATTCGCCTCGCGAAAGACATGCTGGATAATGACGGACCATGGCCGCCGAAGCATCTCACGCACGCACTCCATCAGCGGAAGATGATCAATCCGGGAGGGGGTACTGGAGTTAAGGAGGGAAACAACATCCAAATTATCCACCTCAACCACCACCCCGGGGAAAACTAGAACTCCATGCGAGGCATAAAGCATCGTAGACTGCCTATATCTCGGCAAGGAAGGGGGTACATGGTGGTAGACGATGTGTAAACCCCAATACCCACTTCCCAGCCGAGTCCCTGAATACTCCCCCAGCTCCTGTACGCCAGGAGCTATGACAGACCGCACCATCCGTGTTGATTTTTATCCAATCCGGTGTCGGGAGTTCCCAGCCAACAAAGATCTCCCGGGAGGTTGGTTGTAGACTAGCCTGCTCCGACTGGGACTGCTCACGCCACACAGTCTACATTGGGCTAGGTGCTAGCGTTCCATTTAAAATTGCTTCCACCTCTAGACTTAGTCATGACATATAAGGCGAGATATTCTCAAGCCCACTGATTCTCAAGCTTCTTTAGTGCCTTTGTCTTAACCTAAGTACGAGGACTGTTGCAAGGATAATTTAGAGAAAATCATAGCTAGTAATTGAGAACTTCTAAGATTAGAGAGATTTAGAAACTCATTGTTTATTTCACAAACTGGCTTTGGAATTCAATAATGAATTGTCTCTGCCTTTGCCTTTCATTACAATTTGAGAGCCGGCTAGGAACCTCTTCTAGCCATACATTGAAAATAAGAAATGGGAGGGAACACACCCTTCCTTTAAAAACAAAGCAATAATAAGAAGGACAGACACATGCGTTTAGACCCATAAATAGGCAATACACTAATCAACACATGGTAGGATAGGATTCTTGATAAGGTAGGATAAAGCAAGCTTATTTGATGATAGGTTCATGACTAGGGCTGAGATTTGCATCTTCTAGATAGTAAATAGGAATGTCCGGCCATTCTTCTATTGGCACGTCATCCAGGTCTAGAGCATGGTCAAGGGCATGATTCCCATCTTCTTTGCGCCAGAGATTTTCTTTTGTTTTTATGTTTGTCCATACGTTATTGTACTGGCAATAAAGGGAGGAATAGGGGTTTTGAGCATCTTGGAATAACCTTGCCAAAATCTGAATTTTGTTTTTAGTTTTGTTTTTATTTTTTATTTAAAAAGAAGAGATCCAATTTGTTTTTTTACAAAGGTTGATATTGCACAAATAGAAAAATGGATACCTTCCTATTAGGGTTATTGTAGTTGATTATTATAGAGAGGGTTTTTTTTGATACTAATGAGTATCCCAGCTCGACAAGCCAGACTAATCTCATCCGTGGCTCGACACCCATTCTCGCTTCCCGGGCATTTAGCCTAAGACCACGAGCGGGGTCCAACATATTTAACCACTCCCAACAGGTGCAATTTCCATACCTCCACGTTTCTCCGGATCGAACCCGGGACGTGTGAGTTAAGGGGCCGCAGCATGCTGGACCACTGCGCCACCTTGTTGGTGATTATTATAGAGAGGTTGCCTTCTTTATATACCCCCTGGTGCCCCGACTTGTGACAATTTGATTCCTTTGGCTAGCCAGGAATAAGATAATCTTTAACGACAAAGAAACTAGAAGGGACAATCTCTTCGCTCTCTTTGTGGTTAGAGCCTCGTGTTAGCTAAAAGCCCCCGACCTTAGTAGAATACTCAATCTTAATAAATATCAATCCAAACTCATAGGTGGTAAGAATAAAAGCCTGCTATTTTTTTAATAGATATGTTACATGTATAGAGGATCAAAGGAAGAAAAGCCTAATATGGTGAGATGTTCAAACTTTGTTTGTTGGAAAAAGAGAAGGAAACTTGTACTCTATTAATATGGTTGATGTTACTAATCTGGAAATAGGACTCCTCACACACATTTCAGAGGATTAATTTTTTATTACACACACTCCCATAAACTTTGTTTGCTTAGAAAAACTCTACTTCTCCAAGCTTAGAAACATTTTTAAGGCAAAAATTCTGGAGAAATTTCGTAGAGAAGAATAGTAAGACGAGAGACTAACCTTGTGTTGAAGAACACTATTCTAATATAAAAAATCCTACAAAATAATTGACAAGACATTTATATTAGCCCAAATCTTTGGAGGAGAAAAGTTTAGATCAAAAGGGTTGTGTAGGTGAACTTTATAGCCAAAAATCAAATCGATTTTGCCAATAGGAAAGAGGACAAGAAAAAGACACAAGTAAGTTGCCAAGTGGTAAGCATTCAGTGGTGTCCAAAACGATGACCATTTTGTATGGGGCCTTAATCTGGCCTTGTGATATTCTTTTGCCTTATGGAGCACAAACTCCTCCCGGTGCATTCTACAGGTGAATTTTTGTGGTGTTGTTCACGTAGTAAGTCATACGTCCACGGTCCACCAATGATAAGAAATCTTAAAATAAGAAAATAAGAGAATTTAATTTATCATCCTAAAAATAAAAGAAATTTGATAATGTAATTATGCAAAAACACCAACTCGTAGTGCTCTCACAATAAAAGGGCTGGAATCTTGACAGATATATACTTGATAGGACGTCCATCTTAATATATACCAATCAAAGTGGAGGAGAGATTCCAGTATTGACAAGATATTTTTTTAATATAAAAAAAATGCAGTTTATACAGGAATATGCCAATTGGTACAGTTAAAATATAGTTTTTTCCGTTTTTTTATAGCCGACAAAATTTGACGTTCTTCAAGAACCCCGAATAACCAGGAGCAAGAAAGCAGAAACCGCTGCTCTCTGCGCCCATTGCACGCAGAAAGAGAAAATAAAAACTTTAAAAAATTCAAAAGAAAAAGTTAATCTGGCGAAAAAAAGAATAACTGAATAAACAACAACTACAAATAAGCTCGCCTCACCCCACCCCCAAAATGTCAATATTAAATATAACCGTTCGGAAAATATTATATCGGGGAGTACCCAACCCAACTTCTACCTCACCTGTTGTTTCAATTTGTAGTTCCCCCATTTCCAAGCCTCCGTCTCATTTTGCCCAACGTCTAGTAGTATCCCGTCTTTGTTATATTCCTCTAACCGTTTCTCCGATCCGAAACCGTCCCTGCTTAACCCGCTGTGTCTCTTCTCTATCAGGTCCTTTTCCTCCTCCTTTTGCCCGCTTACTTCTCCTCCTCCTCCTCCTCCTCCTCCTTCTGTTTACTTTACTACTATATCAGCAGATGTGATTTTTTTTTTGACGAGGATTGTTTCTCTTTGGAATGTGTAGGAATGGAGGCCGCACCTGGAACCACCCTGTACCCGCTGCATCGTACCAAAACCATTCACCTGGTCCGTATCGTATCCTAGCATATCCCCAATATTTATCCTGAACAGTTATCTTATATGTACATATCGTTTGTTGTTTGTTTGTGAGGAGTTAACTATATATGTATATGGACGATGATTTTTTTCTTTTTTTATTTTTTGGTTTGGGGGATAAATGTGGTGTGGTGTAGGTAAGGCACGCACAGGGGATTCACAATGTGGCAGGCGAGAAGGACCAAAATGAGTATTTATCAGAAGAATACTTTGATGCTCGCCTTACGCCTCTTGGTTGGGATCAGGTTATTATTACAATCAGTCCTATTGCTTCTTGCTGTTGTGTTCTGACTTCTGATTATGATATTAATGGTTGTTTTTTTTTTTCTTTCCTTAATCCGACGTCTAACAGGTCCACAATCTTCGTAAGCATGTCCACGAGAGCGGGATTAATAAGGGGATCGAATTGGTGATTGTTTCGCCTTTGCTGAGGTACTACTGCCCAAATGTTTATGATGTAGTTAAAAGGCGAAAAAAATTAGGTGCTCAGGTGATGATGAGTTGTGATTTTGACATTGCAGGACTTTGCAAACAGCAGTTGGTGTCTTTGGTGGTGAAGGGTATGTGGATGGAGTGGACGTGCCTCCGTTGATGGTGGAAAATGCCGGGGGAAGTGACCACCCTGCCATCTCAAGCTTCAATAGCCCTCCATTTGTTGCAGTTGAGCTCTGTCGAGAACATTTGGTATGTTTTCCAACTGAAGCAATAGAATGACAGAGAATATTGAATCTATTAGGCCTTAGTCTAGTTGCTGTTAATAGGTAGCAATATTGCCTTTTGTTTTTAATTTTTCTTTCAAGGAATTAATCGTATAAGAGGAGCAGGGGACTAGTCCAGTGTACACGTTACACAAGTTCTGGAACGCCAATATGTGTTTACTTCGTCTTTATATACTGTGATTATCTAAGGTGATGACAAAATAGGTTCCGTCTTATTCCCATCTATGAGGTGCTCCATACGTACATAGAGTCTGAATTGGAAATGAGTGGACATCCAATTTTTTTCTGAAAACTTAATCTTTGGATTGTGTCCAAGACTGACTTGCATATGTTATGAGGAAAGCGGTTTAAATTTGAGTTGCTCTTTTTTGCTCATTAAACTTCAGTTGCAAGCTTTCTACACCTTTTCAATCTCTTGTTTTATTGCAGGGAATTCATCCATGTGACCGGAGAAGTAGCATCACTGAGTATCGGCCACTTTTTCCAGCAGTTGACTTCTCTCTGGCAAGTAACTGAAGACATAGTATTTTGCATGTTGGCTTACACCTGTCTGTTTCTCTTGTGTACAGATTGTTATCTTCGGTTTATTTGTCTTGAATTCAATTAATTGATTGGCAAAAGTTTGTTTTGATGTTTGTTTAGATTGAAAATGATGATGACATTCTATGGAAGGCTGATATAAGAGAGACGGATGAAGAAATTGCTGCCAGAGGACTAAAGTTTTTGAATTGGTAACCACATATCATCATTCATGTACATTTTGGGTTTCTGTCCTGTATTCTTAGAAATTTAAATTTCTGTCATAAATTCTATTTATGAACGATTCTAAAAACCACTGCATCATCTTTGTTTGAAGTAAAGTAGAGATACTTTGTATAAATCACCTGGAAAAAAAATCTTGCTGTATGTTTCAGGTGCTGGTCTTCCATTTTGCTGAGACTATTACAGTCTGTTTCCTCAACTATCATAGCTATAAATTCCAGTGTTCCTAACAAAAAATGCCATTGGGCCACTAGCACTACTAGCTGTTATCATGGTTTCTTATTGCTATAATAAAACTCTTTATATGGTTCTGTAAGTTCGTATGTATATATTGGAAATGTTCTGGCATACTAAATTCCGCCGTTATCATGCGTCAGGTATTACAACATAAGACATCATTTTTGAAAGTTGGATTATCACATTGGTTGCATTGTGGCAGTGACATGCATCTTAGTTAGAAAATTGCTGCAAGGCAATAGTGTTAACCTAACTGCTACTTTAATAATTTAAAGTTCAATTTGCCGTAGTCTTGCTAGAAACGACTGTATGGATTCTATATATTGCTCATGCAGATATTTTAATATGTACCGTATTGGGATGTAGCTGTAGAGCTATTGACTTTCCTATCTCTCTGTTAATTGGCACAGGCTATGGACCAGGAAGGAGAAGGAGATTGCAGTTGTTAGCCACAGTGGATTCCTTTATCATACATTAAGTGCTTTTGGAAATGATTGTCATCCAACTATAAAGAAAGAAATATGCACACAGTAAGTGTTTGTTGATGTTGATAGACAATTTGTTGTTTGAGGCATTATATGTCTCAGATTAATGTTAAAGCATTTGTTGAGGCTGTTAATGAACGCATAACTTAAATTTGATTGGTTTGAGGTTCTGGCCTTCTACCCTCTTCTGTCATTGGACATGTAGATGTGTTTGTCAAACTTTTTTGAGTATTGGACACGCCCTTTTGGTAATTGGTCATTGGATCTGCTTTTGATGATAACAAGTAGCATAATAAATCTTACTATTAAAATTTTTTGTGATCTTGGTGGGGATGAGTAGACACCTTTGTTTCTTTTTTCCCATGTTCCATTCTTGATTTCTTTTTGCGGTTAGTGATTTTATTGTAGATTAACAGACCAGTTGGAAGTGGTTGAAAGAACGTAGTTTTCACTTTCTACCTCTATCGCCGAAGACTTATTTATAAGCCAAAGAATTTTAATGCCAAAGTAGTTAGAGAGTAATTTATTTTCTAATAAAGTTGTTATATGTTTCCGCTACAAATTTGTTGTTAGATACTAACAGACTCATTGCATGGGGCGTGCTAGCTGCATTCAAGCTTAGTGACAAATTATTCCTTAACTGCTAATCAAGAGGAATTTGTTTTTCTTATATGCAGCTTCAAAAATTGCGAGCTTCGTTCAATGGTTATTGTCGATCGTGGGTGAGTATCTTCGGAAAAGCTGAACATGACTTTTAGGCTTGCGCTTTACACTTGTGTTTTTACTCCTTTGCAGTTTGTTGGGTTCTGATCCTGCGCCAAGTAATTATCCTGGAAAAATTCCTGCTGGTCTTGATCTTCCTAGTGACGTTGCAAAGAAGATGCAACCTGAGAAAGACGTGTCCAATTAATTGTTTTAGCTATGAAGATAAAGAGGATTGTAGATCCAGTTCCCCGTCATATTCATATACCCCCTTACAAATGATTCACCAGTTGATTCCTTGAAGAACTAGATAGTTCAGATTTTGTGAGCTTCCCTGCTCTCTTACGGGATATCTGAAGCCTTGGGATTAGTATACAGACTAATATAATCATAGATCCTTCCTAAAGAAAGCAATCTGACTCATCTGGGTATGCTGCCCCAGCTTTATATTCGTGATGCCTTCTTGAGGCACATTCTTTTTATGCCAAACTCTTATAGCTTCAATTATTTGTACAATGGAAACAGTCAAGAGGAGGTACCTCATCTCAGCAAAGAGATAAATTTGCGGCTTTCCTCTAAGCTCGCTATTGCTGAATGCTGATTGAGTGATTGTTGAAGCCTGAATTGATTCAGATCTCAATTTACCAGAAAAGTGGTGAGATCAATTTGTTTTTGGATACAGATGTAGAACTTGGGTTGGCATATATTAATTTGTAGACGTATTAAAAATACGCACCTGGCTTGTCCACATGAGCTGCTAAGTTTGTCATACCAATTGCTATTAGGTTTAGTCGATTAAAGTTCAATTTCCATTTGGGCAGTCATTTTGGATAATGACATTAGAAGACTATACGGTTCTTTTGTTGTATTTTTCACAGGTCATGTAATAGGGTAGCAAATGAGCTTGCTGTTATTTTGTAACCATGGTGCTACTTGGTTGTCAATTCCCCATTGAGTAATCGGAATCCGCTGCATTGTGACTTGAATATACAATAGGAAAAAAAGTCTTAATCCGTATGACGATAAGAAGTCTCATTTACCTATTCTAGTAGAACACAAAACTAGAACAAAAATGGCAAAGTATATCAAAATTATTTCTTTTGTCATGAAAGTCTTTGTTATCTTGTGTTGGTCGTTGTGGAAAAGGGCTGAGGTCTTATAAATTTCAACTTCAAATTTTGGTAATGTGAATGGAGCGTGCAGTGCAGAGTTGGTGGGTGTGGAAAAGAAAGAAGATGGACAATAATTGCGGATGGACAACAATACGCATGGGTTGCGAGTTTTGCCAGCCTCAACCAAACCGCTTTTTAGCCACACAAACGAAGACAGGCAAAACCAGAAAGTATCATTGGTCTTGTCTGGACCAACATTGGTATGGTATGGAAATTCTTACCTATTGAGAGAAGGAAAAAAAAAAGTTTTTAACGGTATGGGGACACAAAATTTTAAGTTTATAAATTTATATTATATCTCCCTTTATAATACTACTAGTCTACTACTATAAGTGGAGTGTCTCCCTTCGCTGCACTACTCACACGCCACATGCCCTCGGATTGGTGTTTGGTACAGGAAGATCTCAAAAACATCCCCACATCCCCGTCGGCAGAATATGGCAGAGAGAGGTACCACAATCATATCAGTAGAAATTTTGTGTATGTAACATAACATCATCATCCGTTCAAAAACAACATAACAGCTCATATTATTATTATATTTCTATAACTTGCCGTGTCCCGCTTTGTCTTGATTTTGGTGCTCTTTTGTTTTTTCATTCCTTTTTGTTGCTGTCTATATAATCATGATGATCACCACGGTTCCATCAAATTAAGCAACATCTTGTGATCACATTCACATGGAGACCACATCACCAGCAAGATGTGTCTATCCATTAGAACACGCAAAAGTCCTTCATTTGGTTCTCACCTGTCCCCCTCCTCTCTTCTTTCTTTTTTGTGGGATTTGTTTTTCTGGTTTTGATAGATGTTATGTGATTTAATTAATATCTCTTATCGACGACAATTTATCCACAGGTGAGGCATGCACAGGGAATCCACAACATTGCAGGAGAGAAGGATCATAATGCGCTGTCATCTCCGGAATATTTCGATGCACAGCTCTCCCCTCATGGCTGGGAGCAGGTAATACTAATCATATGGATTTCTTTCTGCCCTCACGCTTTCCTTCATGGTTTAAAATCATGCTTTCGCAGCTACCTACCTCCTTCCATCATTTATCATGTTTTCATGGCGTAATCATTCTGTTTCTCTTTGATTATGATAAGTTCGGGGTCAGAGGATAAGGGTCAATGGGTTTGTTTAACGACGTGTCGTTTGCTCGTTGGAATAGTCTCGCATTGCTTGACGACTTGTAGTTTTCTAATACCCCAGTGGATGAGGAAAAATGCGTCATCGCTCTAAAAATTGGAACAATTGATAATGTTAATATGGTGTTGTCTTCTCCTGGGTAATGTCGAGGAAAGGCGCAACGAGACAATTTAGACAATGGTTATAACATAGCAATCACTGTAATTTCGGATAGTTTTTTCTTTTCTTTTCTTTTCGTTTTGTATCCATCGATATTTGCCATGATGGTTTAAAAAGTATTTGATTGCATGAAAGGGACGACCCTTTATGACAATTATGTGCTGGTACATGGTCTCAAGATTGAGAGAATGAGTTCACTTCATTGGAACAGGTTAGCAATCTAAACAAGCAGGTTCAGGAATCAGGACTGCTTAAGAAGATTGACTTAGTCATCACTTCGCCTTTGTCAAGGTATATCTGATTGATCAGCCTGATTTTTAATCCCTTGAGGAATACTTGGTCAACATTGTTCAAAATGATAATCTATGATATATACTACTACTAATGTTTTTATGATATTTTAGGGCAATGCAAACAGCTCTTGCTGTGTTTGGTAGTGAAGACCAATCAAAGGAAGAGGAAGCAGAAGCTGAAGAAGAGAGCCGCAAAACTTCTGAAACATCAAGTGTCAAATGCCCACCAATTATAGCTGTTGAATTATGTCGAGAACGTTTGGTATGTTCGCAATGATATTTCAAGAAATCTTCCAATGCTAGATAGGTTTAGAAAAGAGCAGTCACTGACTAAAAATATTTTC
>JAKUCV010003670.1:13515-28723 GCA_028386065.3 Turnera subulata
TCCAATCATACAGGCTCTATTCGGAGGCTCTATTGAGGACCCATATGTATATTATATTATTAATCTTACAAATATAATTTTTATTATATACAAATTAAATAATATAATAATAGAGGAAGTAGATAGAGGCGGGCTCTCCCGGTCTCTATTTTTAGAGACGGTCTCTTCTATTCACAGAGCCTCTCTTTTTCCTCCAGTGGCGAGACAGACTCTAAATTGCTGATATGGCAAATAGAGCCCTGTCATGAAGCCCACACTGGAGATGGTCTAAGTTATAACTACTCCTAGATGTAAGGAAAAGTAAAAGACATAGTAAAGTAAAAGATAGGATAAATGTATATGTCGATTGATGTGTGGTGTTAATTTACAAGGATCTTATTTATACTATATACATAACCAAGCTTTAACCCTAAGTCGGTTAATTAACCTAAAGGATCATAATAATTAAACCGAAAATATAGAAATTATTCACAGTTTTAGCCGTTCTGGGTTTACTTGTAGCATATTTTAGAAGACCCAACCCATTTAAGAACCAAAGCCCACTAGTCCTGGTTCAGTCTGTTTTCGTGGCACAAACGCATACCATTGTGCTACTAAATTACTAAACACCTGAGCATTCTTTTGGTCAAAAAACAAACTCCTGAGTATTCTTTGTGGTCTATTGCTAAAAAGATTTTGATGATGTGACTTCAATATCCATTGCCTATGCTAAAAGGAACCCAATGTTGTTATGTTTAGGTTTGACAACTGTGAACTTCGCTCAATGGTCATTGTTGATAAAAGGCAAGCCTGATACACTCTGGAAACAAGAAAGCGGCCCAACAATTTTCAGGTCTGTTATGAATATGAATGTCATTGAACGTTATATGTGTTTTGTCTATTTTTTAAGTTTCTTTTCTTTTTTTTTTTTTGAGATGTAGAAGAAGTTACCTATAGATTGTATGCCTATAAATATAACTTCTTACAATGAAATTGGTCCTTTGAAAAGAAATGAAATGAAGAATATATCTCTTCATTATTCCATCCCTACTTCTCTCTTATATATCTCTTATAATATTATTTCTCTTTAATCATTTTTCTTTAGTTTATATTTTACTGCTATTATGATTATGAAGTCCGTTACAAAGGTCCATCTCTACCTTCAATTAATATGTTATCAGCATGAGTCTCTAGCCTACCGAAGATTATAAATTTTGTATTGTGGTTTTTAGTATTTTTGGAAAACAAATTACATATCATGGTTGTAAGATGTTTACTTTTTATATTATGGTTTATTAGATACGATGAACATTGAACAATTATATATCTAATCAAGAATGATTTTTCTTTACGACTATAAAGTTTCTGAAAACTGAATACTTCGCAAAGAAAGGTCTTGTAGACTTGAAAAGGATTAAAAAAAAAGTATTACCATTGTTCCAAAGAAAAAAAGGGTTTATCATGATCTGGTGCACGTCTTGTTTCAAGGTTTCAAATTTATGCATATTTATATTTTAGACCAATTTGCAATTTGAATTATGTGCACGATAAAATATCGATGCAACTATCTTATTAAAGAAAGGGCTCCTCATTTTCTTTTATACATCATGAGAATATATGAAAAAAAAAAGCCCAATGACAATCTATGAAGATAATGTTTGTCTATATTACCTAGTCAAAGGAATGATATATCAATGAAAATCAAACGAATCATACTTCACTAGCATGCTTTCGTACACATGATCTTCAAAGGCAAGGTGAAATTTGTATTCCAATTCGTTCAAGTGACAACATTACGGACTTAATTATTAAGGCCTGCCCAACTTCAATATTTTTGTGTCTTTAATATATAAGCGGAAGCTAAAATGAGAGAGAATAAAATACACACAGCACTCTTATTTTCTTTTACCAAGTTTTTGTCTAACTGGTTTTTTCTCGTTAAGGTTTTTGACGAGACATTTTTTCTTGAGCGTATTTTATCTTTAATACAATAACATTCAAAGGGGTGTAGTTATGAATATAAATATCATTTTGTGTTAAATGCGTTTGTGTATCTTTTAACTTTCTCTCTGAAATGTAGAAGTTACCAATGAATTGTATGCCTATAAGTACAAGGTCCCATTACAATGAAATCATCCTTTGAGAAGAAATGAAATAACAAACATCTCACCTCATTATTTTCTCTCTATTCTCCTCTCCCATTGCTGAATTTTATAAATATGTGTAAGGTGTAAATCTGATGATGATTAAGTATATGATTAATTGCTAATTAAACTAGGTTATTCTAATTAAATGAACATAATGCAAATTGAATAAGGATATTTTATTAAATGATCATTATAATGCTAACTCGTTTAATTTATCACTTAAGTATGTTTTGATTATGACAAACCCCATTACTCTATATTTTGTGAATTAACAAATCTTTTCAGCCTTTGAATCCGTGATCTGAAAGCATGGAAGAATGGAGTAAGTGGGATTGGGGATTTGGAGTAAGTGAGATTGGAGAGTGTGGTTAGTGGACATGAAATGTCACTATCACTAAATTATTTTATACTACTAATGCCTTTACAACTCAATCTCTCTAAGTCAAACAATCTTAGGACTCTACAAACTTTACAGTCTGACTATCCTGACTAAAGACATCACAACGGATCCCTAAATCAGATGAAATCAATTTTTTGGGTCCAACCTAGGACTTAGCTAAACATGGCCAGACCTGTCAGATGAATGACATGATTCAGACCAAAGCGTGAAAGCGACCACAGGGAGATTTGAACGTTGCCACTCTGGTCTCAGTCAAAACGAAACAGTTGTCTGCTAAGAGTGACACACAACGGTTTGAATTTCTCGGAAAGACCTATCCCATTGTGTCTCTCTATAAAAGGCTGAAGACTCCATGAAGAAACTCAGAGCTGCATACTGAAATCCTGAGTCTAAGCAGAAAAGCTTGCTATCTACAGCAGTTCTCAAGAGAAGCTCAAAGTGAGAGAAAAAGTCTTATGAGTGTATATACCTTGTAAGGCTATCTTTGGAAAGTAAAGTAAATTATACTTAGTGATACCTCCTGTATTATTCTGAGTGATTGTGTAAAAGCAAAGCTTGGGTGAGCTTTGTGGTGAGTGTTTAGGTTTAAGTTGAGCCTAGTGAAAAACTTGTACTAAGGTTTTTGGTTGAACCCGTAAAAGCCATAATAGTGAGAGTTAGAAAATCTCAAGGGGGATCTTTGAGTAGTGGAGGTAGTCCTGTGTAGTGTGTCAAAATATCTCTAACCCTTTCTCCTTGAGTTCTAACTAGTTTGGCAATTAGGGTTCTTAAGTGCAAAACTCTGATACTAACACGCTTTGTCATTAGTGATGCCAAATTGCCTTTCCTGTTTTTTTTTTTCCTGAAACATAGAGACTTATATATATAAATTATAGATACAAATAGTTGGTACAAATACCAGGCTTGCATATCAGTGTAAAGGCCTAAGACACCCAAAGCCAAATATCCAAAAAAACGTTAAAACAACCAAAGACACATATCTTTGGGGGTGCACGGGCAAAATCCCGTCCACTCTAGTACAAAAGCACTTACAAATCTCATTAGAGATCACGTTCATGGGTACACTTACTCTAACCAAAATACCTCAAATAAAAATATAGTTATATCTCCTAATTCAGTCCTGATCACCATAGACCTTAATACAACTGAAGACGAAGTTTAAAAACTCGTTCAGACTTGGACTATTAATACAAAAAGGAGAGGAACTTTGAAACCTCAACCCCGAAACAAAGAGATTGTCGTTCCTCAAGCATCAGCAACAAAAAGGCCATGATTGACCGATGACCCCGATCCTAAAGTTCGATTCATCATCGTTGTCGTCGTCCTCTTCTTCCCCATCTTCCCAGTTCCCTTGTCACCATAGCTGCTCCTACTACTGCCACTATGCCCATTCATACCCATCAATAATGGTAACTACACCAGAACCCAAACTTGGGTATTTGAAACTATTGACTTCCTAGTTGTGGAAAATTATCCCAAGATCTTGAGTACTAAACAAACTCTCACTCAAAAGATGAAATTTGACTCCCGAAGGGCAATGGCATCCAAGCTTGAAAAGCAGAAGAAAGACTGAAAAAATTACTTAGCTGGGGTTTTTTTCTACCTTGTTTTTTCTACAACTTTGGCTAGAAACGAAGGAGATGGCCTCTGGCACGGGGTCCGAGAGAAAGCATTTCAAATTATTCTGAACTTCTTATTCCAGAAATACTAGTCTAACGGACTTGAAACGCCCCGACCCGTATTTACCGTACACAGTAAACACAAGCCGGAACTGTGACAACCCAGCCCAACAAGGCCTAGCATACAGTGTATAAAGCATAACCTTGGCTTAACAACCCAAAAGTATAAACAACAATATGGCCCTACGGCCCAACATCAATAATATCAATAATAATGAAACTGGCCCAATGGCCCAACAACAATAACAATATGCACAACGGAAGACTTAAACTCACTAACACTGTATGCAACACATGCAATCTATGGATCTAAGCCTGTCCAAGGGAAACGCTGCAGCCTGTCTGGAATGCACCAAGCCTGTACATGAAACAACTCATCCTACGGGATGAAACCCCGCAGGCGAGGGGTGAGTCCGAAGCGCTCACCGACGAAAGATAAACAGTGATATATAATCAACCGTAACACTTTCGAAGTAATGCAACCATCAAATCAGATGAATCTATCACAAACAACATAACAGTGGAATCCTACTAAATCATATCAAGGCCAAGACCAAGAGAATGCTTATTAATTTTTATTACCCATTTTACCTTCCGGGTCCGTCACTGGACAAGCTAGGGTCGTACCTGGTTATTAACTAATTCCGGATGCCAGGCCCAACCACAATCCGGGATCGACATCCCCATATCACAAATCCGGGATCAACATCCCAATATCTCAAATCCGGGGTCAACACCCCAACCAACTAACCCACTGGCCATGACACCACAGAACTAGTATCTAACCATCTAGTCGTACCACTACTTCCAAGTGACAAATATAACATCATCTCAAATATTCCTCTTACATCAATCAATAGCCCACATCCTCAACTTATTTTCATATCAACAATTCCAATTCACTAACAGCAAGTCATGTAAATCCAAACACAATTCAACGGTCCAATCAAACAACAAAGCATATCCAACAGAGCAAATAGTCACATATCAAGACAGTCCATCTCCACATCAGCCAACAAGCACCGTAAATATAACATAACCAAGAACATAAATAAGGGACAATCATAACCCAAACACATACGAATACTTCTATGTGTGACCTTCTAAGTCTAGTTAACTTTATTATCCCGTTTTAATTTGGGCCCTGTCACGTATCAAGTGTTGGCTGGTCCGCAGTGCCACTTTCCAAACAGGCATCGACATGCCAACCGGATATTCGGCATATCCGAGCCACTGGGTATTCGGTATACCCTCACCACAAGCATCAATATACCAACCGGATATTCGGCATATCCGAGCCACTGAGTATTCGGTATACCCTCACCACAAATATCAACATACCAACCGGATATTCGGCATATCCGAGCCACTGGGTATTCGGTATACCCCCAACCACAGACATCGACCAGACCACTCCATACCAACACTTAATGTCCGTGACGCTAACAGTCTAAGTGGGGTTAACCAATTAGTCATTTTTATTAAATTACCAATTATCAAAACCCTGAGCAGGCAACCTGCCCCACAGCTCATCTGGGTTATCTCATATTATCACAAATCAACCAAGATTTATAAACACTCCAGTTATCACCAGTAAATAAGCCAATTAACGAAGCAATATATCACAGTGTACAATCAACAACATTTAATCAATTAAACCAAGTAATACACAACATACACAGGTCTGACACGATTCAACAACAAACATCAACAATTATTCCAGTAGATCGATCAAACAACAAAAATACACAAACAACAAGGAAACACACACAGCATTACGGGCACATATCAAGGTTTATCCATCCTCACCTTGGCCGATTACTCAACTCTGAAAATAATGACCGGTCCAAGCCGGCTCCTCGGGAAACTGCCCGATATCCAAACCTATACAACAAGACAACATGCTCATATAAATGCACATAATCGGTATACTATGATGCCCAAATTACGAAATATACCCATCCCGGTTCTTATCCGTTATTATTATCTTTTACCGTCCGTATTTCCGAATATAATTTCGGTACTATATTTTAATTAAAATTCTTTTCAAAATATTTTCATAAAATAACTATAATTTCCAAAATAATAATTACTATAATTTTTCCAGGAAATAACAACCTATTAATAATTTTCAGAAAATATTTATCTAGTATGTATCTTTCTCTAAATACATATACAATTAAATTTTCCAACACAAAATATAATTAAATTTAATTTTCCAAATACATATTTATATACATATACCATAATAATAATTTCACAAACGAAAATTATATACATATTAATTTTCCAGAAATTATTTTCAAGTATATATATATTTTTTTTCAAATTTAATAATATTTTCCAAAATAAAACTTAATTATTTATCCAAGTAAATATATTTATATTTTAATAAAAATTCCACAATCAAATTGTCCATATTTTTCTCAAAATAACTATATAATTTTTCTTCAGAATTAATTTCCAGAATATAGATAAATATATATATATGTATAATTGTTTTTTTTTAATAAATTAACGGACTGGGCCGAGTCCAATACAAGCCAAGGCACAGCCCAGGAGCCCAAGCCCAGGCGCGCACAGGACTGGCCCAAGCCCAGCAGCAAAACCCAACATCACAGCCCACAAAACCCCAAACTGAAACCCGCGACCCGGAAAACACACGGGTCAACGGATCCGGATGCTCACCTTGGGTTGACGGCTGCGACGGCGGCTACAAGCGGTGCGACGAGGGCGGCTCTGCTGCAGGACGAACGTCGAGGCGCGCGACGATGCAGGTGACGCGGCAGCAGCTCGCGGCGGCTGAGCAGGAGGCGCTGGAAGGAAGACCCGTCGGATCTTCGTCGGGTCTCGGCTCCCTGGCGGCGCGTCGGTTGACGGAAGAGGACGGTGCTGGCGGCGTTTGGTCGGCGAGCACGCTGGTGTCGGTGGTGCGTCGAACGGCCGCCCGGAACACATCGCCATGAACAGTGGCAGGGCTCGGGGAGGGTGACAGTGAACAGTCCACTCCGGGTTTCTTTTTTTTTTTCCATTTTTCCTTTCCTTTTTTTTCTTCTTTTTTTGATTTTCGTTTCTTTTCTTTTTTTTTCTTCATTTTCTTCTTCTCTTTTTTTTTTTTCTTTCCTTTCTCTCTTTTTTTTTTTCCCTTCTCTTCTCCTCCTTCCTCCACCGGCTCCTCTTTCTTTTAAACTGAAAATTTTACTGTTTGGCATGTGAATATCAAATAATTCGATTCGTCCGTATTACGGGCAAATCCGAACCGGACCAGAAAATAACCGATACCTCCTTAGTTATTTTCCGGTGTGATTTTCAGAGAAATTCCGAAACCCGAAAAATACCAACTTAGTTCCGAAAAATCCACGGGAAAATCACGAGCGCGGGAAAAGTCTCGGTTTCGAAAAACGACTCCCGTTTTACCGTGAATTAATTACCCAAGATTAATTCGTTCGGTAATTCACTGTATAACGACTTTAACGGTCCCGGTAAAAATCCAAATTTTACCCGGGCTGTTACAGGACCATTCTTCCTATTACACATTTGACCATACATAACACAATTTATTTATAGAGATCATAATCCTATAACTTCCTATAATTTTTATTAAATCTTATCTCATAATAAAATTGTATAATAGTTGTTTCCTAAAAATATTACAACATATTAAAATCAGAATTTCAATACCTACATATCTCTTCCATCATTTTTCCTGTTATATATTATTCTCTTTAATCATTTTTCTTTAGTTTATATTTATTACTGTCAAGATTATGAAGTCCGCCCATTGTTGTCAAACCCGGTCCGGGAAACCGTGACCCGGAGACAAATCCGGATTTTTTACCCTCCTGGTTGTATCCTCCAAAAAACCGGCTGGATCATGACGAGTTCTCTGGGTTTTCCGGGTTTACTGACCCGTTTCCGGTTTTTTACTGGTTAAAAGTCAAAAATGTTAAAATTTTGTCATGGTCAGACCATGATTAGACCTTTAGTTGGACATTTGTTAAAAAAATTGTATATTTTTACTATTAATTCTAAAACCGATTGAACCTTGGTTAAACCTCTAAACACGCGAACCCAAACCCTGAAACGGGTCAATAAACGGGCCGGGTTTAATAACCTTGAGTCCACCACGAGGCCCAAGCCTTCCTTAAAATCCTATTTCATAGTGATGTAGTACTCAAACAAAAAATTTTAAGTAGTCTGGTGGCTTATGCTTGCGTCATCCAACCCAGCCGACCCAAGTTCATGTTGCTTAAAACTTAAAAGAGCGTTGGTATTGGGCGTGAATAAAAACGACTTGTTTAATCCAATACGCTGGCATTTTTATTCCTAACAAAGCAGGAATAGAGCTGATGTGTTACCACATGCCATCATATCATTGTTTTATTGTATGTCTCATGCTTTGTAGCACAAGGGGTGGTGGCCGAGTGGTAAAGTCTTTAGTTTGCCATCTTTAGGACTCGGGTTCGAGTCTCGGCGCTTCCAGTCAAGCCCCATAATAGTATGATGTGGCCAAATATGACCTTCCACCGTCGGGGCGATGATGACACCACTGATGCCTTTTTTTTTTCAGACAAAAAAAAAAGTCTCATGCTTTGTTGGACTTGGACGCTCCACTACGTATCTGGTTCATCACCCACCAAGTATAGCTTTTTTTTCTTTTATTCTTATATATACATATAAAGTATAGTTATTTATTTGAAGTTTCAATTTCAGGCTTAGCCAAGGTGCTACTCGAATGCACATAATTTGATTAAGCTTCCCAATTTTGGCTTTTAATCTTTCAATTGTGCAATCCAGCCAACCTCCGGACGCGTCTAAGGAAGGACTCTCAAACTAAGGCCTTTTTATGCCAACCTGTTGTCTTGCGGTTCCGTCCCTTCAATTGCGGATTGCGATACGATCCATTATATAACCATGCTTACACCTCGTTGAGTTGGCACGGTTAGAGGACAACCATTGAATATTATCGAAGTTGGCATTCCATTCCCTCGAAAATATTAAGAAATGAGGGAAATAAACTTCATCTAGACTTTATCTCAACAATATATTTGGTTCTCAAGACCAATGGGAAGGGCCAAGCAAGAAGAGTATACAACCTTTCACTCCAAGAATATTAAGCTTTCATTAAAAACAATTTCAGTGAGCTCAAAATCCAAAATAGGTATGCAGGCATTGTTACCCATTATATTTGTTTATAAACAACAATTCACTAAAACTCTATGATTGTCTAATGAGCAGAAAGCCAACCAAGATCGAAAGAAAAAGAACAAAAACAGCGGCAAAGACACTGAAATTGGATGACTTGATAGATTCCCTGCTAGTCACCGCATTTCTATCGACTTTTCTACTCGTCTCTAAAGAAATGCCGGGTACACAATTTTGAGGGACTGCAACATCCCAGAAAGATTTAGTGATTAATGAAGGGGCTTCTTTTTCTGGTTGGATAATTGTAGAATCATCAGTTGGAGCTTGCACGGACATCAACTCAACACAGTGCTCTTTTAGGACCTAAATGCCATGAAAGTGAGCACTCCAAAATTAAATAATTTCTACTCATTCATAAGAATTCTCCACACAGTGTTACATGAATAAAAGAAAGATTAAATATTTTGCTAAAAAACATACCTCGACTGTCTCAGATGACTGCAGATAGTCACAGATAAAGGTATCTGATAACCAAGGAACAAAGACCCTTCTTGGGAAGGAAAGAATGCAGGTTTCCCTGTTCCAAATTATGTAGTTGCTAATGTGATAAGTATTGAAGCACCGGATACATAAAACTAATGCATCAATGGCAAAGTTGGGCACCACTAATGACAGTTGAATCACACAAAGAACAAAACAAGCTGAAAAGTGCAAGGAGTAAGCTATGGTGTTCAACCTCTAACATGTGCCATCTAATATTCTAACCAATCACAAATAAGAGAAATAAGAAAATCTAAGACCTTAAAAGAGAAAGAAGGAACCATTGATTGGTTGGAATGTAACTAATCACCATGCCAATTAGTATAACTTGATTATTATAGATTTTTCCAAGTGTAAGAACAAGAGGAGTAGCAAAATTAAGGGGACAATCAATGCAATGCCAAGATAATTGCTGCTTGTTTTTAGTGGCCAGTTTTAAGTCTCCAACAAATTCTTTTGCTATGTCATCAACAGACAACCATCAGTGAGAGAACGAGGGTAGATAAATGGCAAAAATAATCAGGCGGAAAAAATAGCTAAGGCTAACAGTACCATAAGAACCATTCTTCATAGGTGCAAATCTTCATTACCAAGAATCCACCTCATGATATGTATGTTTTTTTATAGCTGTAATGCCAGAATCTAGGACATATCCATGTTAGGATAGTTAAGATGCAGTCTCCTATGGAATGATTTATTTAACAAAATCCTATTGCATGGCAGAACCATGTAGAAAAGAACAGCAAATTTCACTTGAACGCACAGTAGAAATCTGAAAAGAATGCAACCCTTCATAGAACTTTAAGGCACAGTAGCTTAAATATAATTAAACTATCTGGAATCACTTGCGGCAGACACTGAAACAGAC
Organism: Turnera subulata; assembly: GCA_028386065.3. Lineage (NCBI taxonomy): Eukaryota > Viridiplantae > Streptophyta > Magnoliopsida > Malpighiales > Passifloraceae > Turnera > Turnera subulata. The sequence continues at coordinate 24,274 of JAKUCV010003670.1, forward strand.
AGAAAAGATAAAAAGGAACATGAAATTCAAAGTATTGAATTCATAAGCAAAGAAATGGGCAAAGAACTATTGAAACATCACAACATACACACCTCAATAAGTGCAAGACACAATTAGAAACAGGTTTTCTAGGTATTTTATCTTGATTTGGCTCCCCACCATCATCATCAGTTGGACCCAGATCCTCCTCTGCTTCATCACAGATGATATCCAGTCTGCTTTGCAGACTCCTTATGATGTCATCCTGAACAGTAAAACAGTCAAGAACTTGCAGATACAAGAGCAATTTTGAAGATTAAAGAATTGAGAGAAACAAAAAATTACAATGATCATGAAGATGTGGAGGAACCGAAAGACTAGACATGACCATCTATTCCAGAAACTAGTAAGGAGATGAACACAATCCTCCCTGCTCTCTTACTATCCTAGTATGTTCACTAAGTTAACAGAATGTGCCAGAAAGTAGAAACTCTTTAAGTGGACTGACTATCTCATAAGTTCAAATTTTCATAAGTTCATCAAATCATTGACTAAAAGCTTGAACAAAATAAATACAAACGAAACGCCCCACTGACTATCTCTTGACATAAGGAGGGTACCGAATAGCATAACTTGAAGAAAGGGGGACACACTTGCCAAAACATGGATGAGTTTAATACTGTGTTAAAGGCCAGTCCACAGTACAGTTCACATTTGTGATCATGGTAAGCTACCAAAGTATAAAAGCATATTTTACACTGAACAAACCAACAAGCTACTGTGAAGTTTTAATCTCTCGATAAAGATAGCACTATATAGAGTCCCAGAATCTACATGAACATTACATATAACACACACTTACAGTCCTTTGCAGTCAACTAGTTGACACAATAACAACTTCAAGCTAAAAGATGAATAGCACTGTAGTAATCACCTTTATATCAGTAATAGCTTGTGAAAGTGGTTCTTTCGAATAAGAATATGCAAGAGAGCACACAGATCCACCAAAGACAAGAAGACCAACATTATCCTTTTGGCTGCATGCTTCACATAATATACAAATTATTCAATAATCAAGTCAACTATGTAAAGCTAATAAAATTAACACCAACTATAATATTAGTGATATTTTAAAAAGTGCCAACACACCTCCAATTGACGGACTCTTCATGAATGGTAGAAGCAATTCAACTTCATGCAAACCATCGGTTGTGCTAGTCTCTTCGTTGGTAACCTAAAATCATTTAACCATTGGGACGCGTGACAATCAGATAACATCAGTATGGACACATGAGTACCAATTATGCATTCCAGCTCAGAAAAACGACCAGCAGTCGGGTTAAATTCAAACAAAGATATGATGTATCTTATCAGCATCTGCCAGCAATTTCAGTAAATTTCAAGTATGAATCAAAATGAACAGTAAGGTGCATTTATGAGTGCGGATGCAACTCCGCACCAAATGCCAAACTGAACCTTCAATCTATCCCATTAATTATATGATTCTCCGAGTGGTGTCCAGCATCATCAAAGATATAACCTTATATCTGTACTCTTGTTCATTTTCTAAGAAGAAAGCTATGTTACATGATATGTTTCATAACAGTTTTTTAAATTCTGCAGTCTAATCCTTAATTAGTGAGATACGACTACCAAACAGAAAAGTTCTTCCCATTAAAAGATGATAACTCATATGCAAATCAGAATCAAGTATCTAGCTCATAATTCAATAAGTAGTCATGCGTTTGCTGAAATAAATTTTACATATCATGATAGAAGGGATTTACATTAGGAATGCCAGAGTTCTGACATGGAGTAATTACAAAGGGCAAACGGGAAACAAATTTCTAGAAACAATAACGATGGAAAATGATTTTTACCAATTTTCCATCAATTAAAGCCGTAGCACCTCTGAGCTCTTTTGCAAGAACTGAAATTCCATGACGAAGAATTGCACTCAATGTTGTTTCTTTTGACGAATTCTCATGAAAAACAGGCAATCTGGAAAATGCAACTTCAATCATGAGTAATTAGAGAACCACAAGGTAACCTTTCAGAGGAATTAACATATTCATGAGAAAAACATTATCAATTGTAGAGGAACCCTCATATTATAACATTTTAAAATCAATGTCAACTTATCAGAAACTCAACCCGCAGCATGAGCAATTAGTTGCGGTTGAGGAGTTGACACTGCTGCTACAGTTCAAAGAGCCAAGTGTAATTTGACCATTATGCAACACTTAATGTGATTGCCAACCTATTTGATATGAAGAAAGAGGACAATACACATAACTAGAGCAAGCACTACTAGAAAATTATCTTTCGGTCTCATAAACAGAAAGCAGAAATGAAGCAAACTACAATTACCTGAGCTCAAAATTGTATGTGCACCGAAAGCTCTGAAGCGAATTCAGCACCTTTCCCATTTTAAAATCACAAGGGCGAATACTGTTTGAAGTGATATTTGAAGACAGCACACAATTACGACATGTCCACCTGCAACAACTCAACCGACCCGTCAACACAGCAAGGCATAGCTACGGGCAAGAAGATATAGAGACAGAGAGATATACAGACGAATCAGGAGGACAAGCAACATTACCTCCTTGGACTATAACTTATATGAATAAGAAGTCTATCCTCGCGATCAGCATCCGAAATTGGCGCAGCTTCTGCAACCAATTTCACTGCCTGCAAAAGCTTTTTGTTAATAATAATTAACAACCTTTCAGATTTCTTCTTTATCATCCATCCATAGAAACAACACTAAATTGCTCGGTGACTAAATTAAAAAGAAATTGAAAGAAGAAAATTTACCTGACAAAGCGTTACAGTAGAATTCTTGAAAGTAGTGTCACTAACCCAAACGTAAATCCCAATAACCTTCACCCCACCAACTAACATTCTCGAGACCTGGAAGGACAAGGAGGGGGGTAGGAGGAGGAGGAGCAATCAAATAAACCAAAAGGGAACATGAACGACAAGTCAAAGCAGGAGAATAGGAGCTACCTGGCGGGCGTGTTCGGCGACCCATTCGGTATCGATGAGCAAGGAGGAGGAATCGGAGGTGTGGGATTTGGATTTGGGGGTTTTTCTCTTGTCGTCTTTGGTGGAGTCGAGGAGGCCGCAGGCGGGTTCTCCGGCGTCGTTTGGTGGGGTTGGGACCAAATCGAAAACGAAGCCGCGGCCTAAGGAGGAACTGAGCTTGCCGATCACGAGACCCACCTGAGCCCCAACCCAAACACAAAAGAAAAGCTTCTCAGCTCGGGGGTTATAACCAACCAATTGAAGTTAGTTAGTTAGTTAATGAGTTAGTAAGGTGGAAGAAATGGAGGGAGGAAGAGAGAGACCTGAGAGGTGAGACCGGATTGGCTAAGGCGATCCTCGGCCAAAGTGAGTTGAGTTTCGTCTCCTACTACTGCTTTCACCATTTCTGCTTTTGCTCACTCACTCCTCCGTTTCGGTTTCTTTTTTTATACGAAGGAGCCAGCAAGTATCAGTTTACTGCTTTCCACCAGATGTCAGTTTCTTTTTTTTTTTACCCATACACTTTTTAGTTTTAACTTTTTACCATGAACATGTGAACTCATAAACAGTAAAAAACGTTCCAACTTCGAAGGGAAAAATTTAAAAATAGAGATTTATTTTTTTTTGTTGTTAAAGACTTTGAAAATTCATTTTAGATAAGTTGTTTTTTTTTTCATTTTATTTACGAAATTATCATTAATGAAACTTCAAATATTTATCACATTGTCACGTGCCCCTTCCAAATAATTTTTTACCACCGAAAAATCCGTGTATCATTAACTCATATCAGCTTTAATTACATCATGAAAAGTATCAGATACCTAGTAACAACCCAGCCCGAAAAACTGGTCAACCTAGCATGCTTAGCTATCACATGAGGTGCAGCATTTGCCTTTCTATTTACGTAGAAAAATTTGATAGACTTAAAACTATTCACAATAGACTTGATAAGCACAATTAAAGCTGCAAATTCCCACCTTACAGAGCCTCCATTAGAGGATATCAAGGCCTCAATAACTACCGGTGCATCTGATTCTATCACCACATTCTTAACCCCAAGCGTTAAGGCCCTCTGCATATCGAGGAAGATGCCTTTACACTCTCCAACGGTAGAACTGTTGCCATAACAAGTCTGCATACCCATGTTGAGCACTGCCCCTATCTCATTGCGTATAACATAACCAATGACATGTAAGCCCAAACAAGCTAAGAGGGGGGGTGAATTAGCGTTCAAGAACTAATTAAAGCTTTAAACAATAATAATTGCGGAATTAAAAAGGAGAGAAAGGCAAACCGATTTATACTGGTTCACACACACACAACCCGTGTGGCTAATCCAGTCCTCCGAGAGACTCTCTCGAAGATTCCACTATCACCGTTAAGCTTCCGGGTGCTTAACAAACCGTTTACAACTCCTGCTTGAAGATTCAACACTTCAAGA
>JAKUCV010003671.1:10928-96094 GCA_028386065.3 Turnera subulata
CCCAGACAGAATGCCTGCTCCATCATCTATCTTCTTCGTCGAGGGTGCCTCCCTCGGAAGAAGAAACCGGTTGGCCTACAGTCTGATCAACGAACGTCCAGAGGAACTACCTAGCGAGCTCAGCTGGATGCCTCGTCTGGTCTTCGTCGACGAACTCTACTCCTCCAGGTTCTTCGCCACTCCCATGGAAGAGACGTTCTTTCTAGAGGATCAAAGCACTCTGAGAACCTCCTTCTACGGCTCGGCCAATTCCGTCATGTTTTTCATTTCTGAAAGACTTCAGGAATTCAACCTAGAGCCCACTTGCCAATTCCTGGACCAAGGCACCTACTACCAGCTCTCGATGACTGCCCAGAGCATGCCCAGAGTAACTCGGTTACCTCCAACTTGGCCAAAGGCCCGTCTACTGGTGTGGAACTACAGAGGAATCGCTAGGCGTTCCCAGGAGTTCGCGCGTACCCTGAGGGATCTAAAGAATCAGTACAAGCCCAACATGGTTCTGCTCACGGAGACCCAGTGGCAGCCTGAAGACAATCACGGTGTCATTCCACTTCGGTTCCCTCCAGCAAACCGGTTCGAGCTTCCTGGCCAGAACAACGCGGGCGGTATGTGGTTCTCGTAGAACGATAGCATCAGGGTCAACATTACCAATGACCCTAATAGCTTCAGGGTCAATGTTGTACCAAGAAGATAAGTAATTTTAATATTAAAATGCAATAATAATATTAGTAATATTAATAATATTTATGTTTTTGTATGTTTATGACATCAATTACCTCTTAAGTGAATGTTCTGTGGCAAGCTGGCGTCCCTCGACTGGATCCATCATATACTAACTAAATGACATAAATGCAATATGATAACATATATGGAGCGAGCAATGCACAAAAAATAAGCAAAACAATCACCCAAGGACCTACCGTCCGCTCCACTACCAAAATGAAACACCCCGACCCGTATTTACCAGTCTCAGTAAACACGTGCCGGAACTGTACGACAGTAAATACAACACGAAACCCGGCCCAACGACCCAAAGATAATATCAATAATTATATCAGAGAAACCAGCCCAACGGCCCAATGTCACATCATAAACATCAGAAATCTGGCCCTTCGGCCCAACATCAAAACACGTCGCCCAACCTCGGGGACATTAAGAATAGCACAGCGGAAGCATTTATTTTCTCAAAGACACCATATGCTAATACTAGATGCATGCTAATGGATCTGAGTCCAGTACGAGGGATAACGTCGCAGCCTGTCTGGAATGCATCATAGCTGCACCACAAATAACCCAACCTACGGGATGAAAGCCCGCAGGTGAGGGGTGAGTTCGAAGTGCTCACCAACCAAGGATAAACAGAGATATGCAAGCAACCATAATACTTTCGAAGAAAATACCAGCAAAAGACAACTTAAGAATCAACCAAATCATGAATAAGCCAAGACCAAAAGAATATTTTATTATTATTATCAATTTTATCTTGTAGGCCCCGTCACGGATAAGCTAGGGTCGTACCAGGTTATCAACCAGTTCTTGGTGCCAGATCAAAAAGAACCCGGGATCACCATCCCAATAACAAATCTCAGGGATCAACATCCCAATAACAATCTCAGGGATTAACATCCCAATCAAACCGGCATCAACATGCCCATCGCAAGTAACCCAGATCATGGCCACCACAAAATAGTCTCAAACCATCCGGTCGTACTTCTACTTACCACGTGACAATTAAGTCATATCCATTCCAAAACCAAATCACAGGAATCAACATCCCTAACCAAATCAAAAGACAAGGTTCACTCATTAACTTTTCCAATTTTAATATCCGGGCCCCGTCACTGGACAAGCTAGGGTCGTACCTGGTTATTATCTAATTCCGGATGCCAGGCCAAACGTAACCCGGGTTCAATATCCCAATAACATAACCAATCCGGGATCAACATCCCAATATCCAAACCAAACCGGCCATGACACCACAAAACTAGTCTCTAACCATCTAGTCGTACCACTACCTTCCACGTGACAAATAAATCATCATCATTTTCAATTTCCAATTTCTATTTTCTATTTCCCCAATTATCTAATTTATCCACAGTTAATAGACCATTTCTCTGTTAACAACTAACATCAACAACCATACAATAACCATGGAAACCAATAACAATCAACTCAACAGTTCAATCAAGCAATCACAGGCAATTCCGATTGGCCAACCACAATACAATCTAACAACAACAACAATAACCATAGAAGCCAAATAACCAACAAAATTCCATATCATCAAATATCCAACAACAATAACATATATCATCACAATTTTCATTATTCATTTTCTCAAGTTATTCAACTTCCCATTATCACAAGTTAATCCACAGACTAAACCATCAACATTTCCAAACACCAATTACTCACAGGTAGTATAACCAACAATATATCAGCACACAATAGTTCAACCGAACAACTAAAACACACCAAGTATTATAGGCAACATATCAAGGGTTATCCATCCTCACCTTAGCCAATTATCAATTATGGAATCCTCAACAGGTTCCAAAGCCGGTTCCACAGGAACTGCTCGATATCAAAACCTATACAGCAAAACAACATGCTCACATAAATGCACATAATTGGTATACCATGATGCCATAAACTGTAAATTAAACCCCCCTTGGTTATACGTCATCATCTCCATAAGATTATTATACTTGCCAAAATATAATTACCAAATATTATTATTTTATTTTTCAAAAAGAAATTATTATATATACTTATAGTCCGTTTGGTATAAATTTAGAATTGGAATTGAATTCAAATCATTAAAAATTTAGAATTTGAATTCATTATGAAATCAATTCTCATGTTTGGTATACTTTTTAATAATGAGGAATTGAATTCAATTCCAATGTTTGGTATAAATCAAATCATCAATTGAATTGCTAAAATTACTTAAGTTGTCCTTTTGTTAAAAAAAATCAAAATAAGAGTATAGGGTCATTTTTGTCATTTAGACATACCAATACTTTTCCAATGGAATTGAATTCCAAATCCTATAGGTTTTGCTTGGATTTGAAATATTACCAAAATATTAATGTAAAAATAAAAATTGGAATTCAATTCTTATTTTAAGTTAAGTAGAATTATACCAAACTAAGGAATTGATTTCAATTCTTGGAATTGAATTCAATTCCATGATACCAAACGGACTATTAGTGAAATATTCCCCAGATTATACAATACCATATTTATTTCCAAAACATTTTCATAGTATATACACCCCTTTCAAAAATATTTTTATATTTATTATCTCAACTTATATTTTTCCATAAGGTATTTACCATCATATAATTTTTTTTCTATATAATAATGATAATCATATATATATATATATATATATTTATATATATTTTCCAGAAATATATTCCCATATACAATTATCATTATTATATAATTTTAATGGGGCAGATCGTGGGGCGGCGTCGGCTGCTGGTGCCGTTGCGGTGGTCGTCGCAAGGAAGAAGAAGGAGGAAGGCGGTGATCTCGGCCTTCCTGTCGTCGGCTGCGGTCGTCTCGCATGAGGAGAAGGAGAAAGAGAGGAGGAAGGTGGCGGCTGGGTGGTGTGTGGTGGCGGGTCGTGGTGGTATCGGGTATATGTTCCTTCTGTTTTTTTTTTCTTTTTTTTTTCTTTTGTTTCTGGTTTGATTGAATTTTTTTTGTGTTTGTGTGGTTTGCAGGTACAAGGAAAGAACGAGGTTGCTGGCTTTGCAGAGGAGAGGAAATGATACTGGGTTTCAGGTTTGCAGGGAGGAGTAGGAAGAAGATAGGTTATAGGGGTGAATCACGAGCATCACAGGAAAAAGCAATCGCAAGAGACACAGGGAAAAGGCGGCTGCAAAACTCGACATGTAGGTAAGTCGTGTACCGTCCAGACCAGAAAATAAGTGATATACCTCCTTAGTTATATTTCTGGTGTGATTTTTCTGAGGATTCCGGGACCCGAAAAATACCAACTTTGGTTCGTAAAATCCACGGAGAAATCCCGAGCGCTGGAAAAACCTCGGTTTCGTAAAACAATGCCCGATTTACCTCGAATTAATTATCCAAGATTAAATTCAAAGGTAAATCACAGTATAACGACCTTTACAATCCCGGTAAAAATACAAATTTTCTGCTGGTTGTCCGGCTGTAAAAAGAAGAGGTTAGTTCACAACTCTGAAAGCTGAAGGCGAAGCGAGGAACCTTCCCCCGCTGCATCTCCCCTCCTTCGTCGAGCCTTTCCTTTAATGGTTGGGGGAAGCATTCCCTTATTTTAATTTGACAGACATTCTTCCAGCCTTATGAAAAAAAATAACCTCCGTCCATCGATCAATCACGCGAGTACGCATCCAGTCAGTATCCGGAAAGAGAAAAAAGGTATTTTGGGCATAGACTTTCAATCACTGTAACTCGAAAGAGAAGGAAAAGACAAGGAGCGTATTTCCACTCTTGTCGGAATTGCAACTAGAAAGGAGTTTTCATCGGGAAAGATCTTTACCCAATGTCTTTTCCTTCTCCCCCCAGCATGTGGGTAAACTATGTAAACTTGCTAGCTGGCTTTCATCTTTAGAAGCCCGGATCTCGCTGGTGCCACCTGAACGCCAGGTAGGCGGCGGATGTGTGACGTTTGGAGTTGTCGTTCGTGCACCTGTCCCCAATGGAAGAATGAGTGATCCGTTCCCCTATAGATCATGGCCTTACCACTCGGTCCCCAATGGCCTACGGGGGATAAATCGGGAAACATTTTTGGTTGAACCGGTACGCAAGCAAGTTCTCACTGCTAGTGTTATCAGAACCAGACCGGGCGCTGACCCAGAAAAGGTCCTGAATCATGGTTCTCTGGTCGGACGGGGTTTGAACCAGCGGTATAATAATTATTAAATATTAATATATGTATATTCATATTTATCTATAATTATAAATTTAAAATAAATATAGTCTAAATATACAAAATTTTCATTCAAAAATACTATCTTCTTGTAAAAATAGGAAAAAAATTTAAAAAATAGCATAATTATGATTTAAAAATGACCCGACTGGGTCACTGGTTCAACCGGGTCAATAAAAACAGGCGGGTCATCTGGTTTTTCCCGGGTCAATATCTTATCCGGTCCAACTATCTTAAAAACCGAGTGTGGAGCCCGACTCAAGGTCCGACCGGTTCAACCGGTCGGTCCAGTCCACTTCTGCTCACTGCAATCATATTTTGATAGGCTTATTACGCCTTTTGCCCTTCCAATTTGGCAACCACTTTAATTTTAGCCATTTAAGATTTAATTTTTTTATTTTGTAGCCTAGTTTGACAATGATTTGATATTTTCACCCACCAACCCATCCTAATACATAAAATTATTGACATGTAAGTTGTCTTAATACGTGTTAACTCCTCATTTACTAATATTCTTTCTTACAAAATTGCCCCAAACTGAACCGTCCGAACAAAAAATTCGAAAACAAAAACTAAGAAGAAAAAAATAAATAACTAAAAGGATTGACTTTTTATATTGGAACCAAAACACTCTATGGCTACTCTTTTTAAAATTAAGACAAAGAAAAAACAAGAATAATCGTTGCCAAATAAGGAGTTAACATGTGTCAGTAAACGTCAATTTTACTTGTTGAGATGGATTTGCGGATGAAAATATTTAATCATTGCCAAATTAAGGTGCAAAATAAAAAAATTTAAAACTTAGGATGGTTAAAATCAAAATGGTTGCCTAGGTTGCCAAAAGGGGGATATTAAAGCAAATTTTGATGACAGTGGTGGATTATTGTCCGGCTTCAGTCATTACACAACCTTAGCCCAGCCGGTATCGTGCACGTGAAACGATTGGCACTTGACAGGCTACAGCATTTGCGGGTGGAACGGAACCAGTTTTCTTTTTTGATCGCGATGGAACCATTACCATCCTAATTATGGAAAAGGTTGTATAATTACTAAAACTATTTGAACTATTCTGTCTACTGATGCCTCTGGTTTTGAGGTACCACGCACTGTGTACTCTGCTGTTTAGTGAATAAAGTTCCGATCATTTCCCTCAAAAAAAAAAAAAAAAGAAGTGTAGACCATCTCCTAAGGGTTGGGTGTTCATTTGGATATATACTCCCTTGGATTATATTAGAGCAGAGGAATATTGAGAAATTGCCCTTTTCGCTTTAGTGGGACAATAATGCTAATGTTGTTATTTTTTAAAATTTAAGGATCAATTTCCTCTTTAGTGCTTTTTAGAAAAGTAACTCTAATGCTAATGTTGTTTTTTTTTTTAATTGAAGGGTTATTTTCCTCCTTAGTTTTTTTTTAGAAGACTAACTAGATATTATTATTATTATTTTCCTCTCCTAATAAATATATTTTTATACCTTTATGGAAAAAAGTTAAGAAATTATTTGATAAACAATAAAAATAAACAAAATGAAATGTAATTTCCAGAAGTGAAAAAGCCACATAGACTTTATTAGTCTCTTCGTCATATGGGTCGACTCATGTACAAAGCACTAAGTATGGTAAATGTCTAAAAGTACTAAGTAGGAAAAACGAACAAGGGCGCGCAACATTGGATTTGATAGCATTTGTGGGGGCAAATTCATTTTGTTGGTTTTTTTCACAAAGCGATCTCCTTGTTGAAAACCCAGCTAAACCTGACGCGGAGCGGCTCCAGCAGCTTAGCTTTCTCGACGGTTCGCTCCTGCAGCCTCCGGATCCTAGGCGCCAATCCACACACAAAGTCCTGTGCGCGCCTTCCTTCCCCCGTCAATCCCTCCAGCTTCTGCAATCCCCACCGTTCGATCAGGAACTGGAGAATGTCAGCATAGTCATCCGCCGTGTAGACCCCGAGCCGCTGGGCCACCGCGGAGAAGTGGTCGAACAGATGGGGGTCGTTGCCGTCATGCATCAGGTGGGCTGGCATTGTGATCTTCTTCCGCATCATGTCGGCCACGGCCAGCATCCCTCCGTTGGGGTCCACCTCCAGCAGCTTCTCCACGATCTTAGCGTAAGCGTTCTCGTGGCGCCTCTCGTCGGATGCTATGGTGCCGCATATGCGCGCAAGCACCGGATCCCCGCCTTCCTTGGCCAGCCGAGCCGTGTTCCCGTGCGACACAAAGGTGGCTCGCTCTTGAAACGAAGTGTACACAAACCCCAAGTATGGGTTGTTTTCCGTCCCAGGATCCTACGCATCCAAAATCCAAACATTATATGTATATAGATAACAAATCTTACGAACAAAAAAGTGTAGTTTAAAATAGATTAATTTAGAAAATGAATAAAATATGAAAAAATGGTGGTGTTGTTTTTGTTTATTTGAATTATATTGTTTACCATGCCAGAACCGATTAAGTATTGGACGGTCCTCTCAATCATGAGCATATCGACCCGACCCGATAGGTACAAGTAGGTGCGGAGCAGGTCACCGTGGCGGTTCTCCTCGGCAGTCCAGGCGCGGGTCCACTGGGCCCATGGGCTAAGGCTGGCCCCACTCTCGTCTCTAACCCCGTCAAGGGTGTTGATCATGGTCTGATAGGTAGGGAGGGCGTCCTCGGTGATCATGTCGCCCACCAACACCACGAAGTAGTCGTCGGGGAGGGCATCCGTCCGTTCGCGGAGGGCACGCACCTGCTCGGTGAAATCTGGGAATGGCAATGTGGGGTCCGGCAGGAAGCTCTGGGGTTGCCAGCATTGGTCGACGGGTTTCAAAAGCGGCAGCACATTCTGCGACGCCCAGCTCTCCAGGGACTTGAAGATTTCTTGCTTCTCGGGTGGCATTGTGTGCGTCTTTTGGTGCCTCAGCTTCGGTGCTGCGGGTGGAGCAGCCACGGCGGAGACGACGGCGGATCGCGATGGTGGTGGTGAGCGGAGATGGGTGGTGGTGGAAGTTGGGGGTGTGAGGTGGTGGCGGCGGCGGCTGCTCAGGATTTGAGCATGTGGGAGGATGCATGCAGATTGTTTGGACATCAAGTAGTTTGAGGGCTGCATGCTACCGCAACTGAGTTTTGTCTTATTGTTCAGTCAAAGACAAGACACACACGGCGAGAAAAAGAGAGAGAGAGAGAGAGAGAGAGCACAAAGCTTGGATTGGAAATTGCTGGCCAGGCAGGTTCCATTATATATAGGGGAAATGACTAATAAACAAGCCTTCTTTTCGTGTGGAATCTCAATAATGCCATGGACTAAAAAGTTACTTGTATTGTGTAATTTGCACGTACCAGGGCAAAGTTAGTTAGTGGTGGGGGACTTGAGTGAATTTTTTGCTGGAATAAAATGAGAAAGGGGGTAGTATAGTCTTTCGAGAGGACGTTGAGACCCTGCAAAAACAAGGGGTGCAGTGGTTTTCTGATCACACTGAAAGGGGAAGATTGGGCAAACCTGTGGGTTGACAGAACGAACGTCTCTTTGGTAATATCGAAGAAATGCTGTGTTGTGTTGTGTGTTTGTGTGAGAGTTAATGTGTCAACTGGAAATTGTTAATCTAACACCCGCCAAAAGCAAATTAGTCATAATCCCCTCGCATACATCATCTTTCCATTTTAAAAAAATTTAATTTAAGCCTCTCATGTTTTCCTAAAAGAACACCTATTCTTTTAAGTTGGAAAACTTATTTTCGTAATCCATTTTCTGTTGTTTAAAAAGACGTTCCAACCCGGTAATTTTCTAGTTGTTCTTATAAGTTAAATAATCAAAATCAAACCAACAAGTGGCTAGTGGGCAAGCACGAGCTTTGTAAATGAAAGAAATTAGTATTGTGGGTGAATTTTCGGTTTAGCCATAGGTTTTGTTAATAAGTACTATTGGTCCACTAAATTGAGTAAAGCTCTCTTAACATTAATTTTTCCCTTCACAATTCTCAAAGTTGACCCATTGCTTAAAGTAAATAATTGTTCAACCATTTGAATAAATTGCATGGTGACGATAAAGATCCTTTTTAAACTAATAAAAAAATAGAAATGCAAGCCTACAAAACTAAATCCACGCACTTGCAAGGGGATGGATAAATCGCATATATAGAGTCAGTACTATTTTAAAAGTATCGTTTAGGAGTTTGTACTATTTTTTGTCCTTTTTACGGGTCTATATTCTTATTTTACGTATCTTTTAGGGGTTTCGGGCAGCTCCACTGATGACGTGGAGTTTTAATATATTTGGTACCAATTTTTTTCGTTTTTGTCAATCATTTACCCGTGCTTTTTTTTTTTGTCATCTCACTTCTTACTTAGGGTATATAATTTAGGGTAGAAAAGAAAAAAAAAGGATATACGATGTGATGATTGAGGAGCACGTAGACAATATGCCCCTGACGGCGATGATGTAAGGGCTGCACCCCGTCCCTAACCCTCAAACGCACCACAACCAAATATCCAATCATCATCCGTACAAACATCTACACAACACACCAAACCAACCCACAACCCCAATCCTTTTTATCATGTTAGAGCAGGAAATTGCTGCAAACCGCCATTGATAGTGGTAAGCGTCAATGTGGAGAATATCCCTACGCCGATGGGACAACGACTTATGCGTTGGAATTATTTAATATATATGGGCTTATATTGTTAATTACAATTATATTAAACACACTCTAATTTTATAGAGTCATTAAGAGATCTATTTTGGGTTCTAGAGACATCTATGTTAGTATGGGCTTTTATGTGTAGAAATCCAATACTAGTAATTAGGACTTTATGGGCACCCTAATTGATCTAGTATATAAAGAATAACATATAAGGTTGTGGTCCCCAAGATTATTCCTGCGTCAGTTTTCTCTGCCCCATCATAGAAAAAGCAAACAAGGCGTTGGAACCAATTCTTGGAAGCTCCCAATCCTCTTTAGTCAATACTCAAGTTTGTTCATCATGGATTCAGGTACGTCTTGCTTCCATACCTGAGTATTATTCTTAATTGTCTAATAATTTATCAAGATATTTAAGGCACAAAGTAATTATTCTAACATGATGTCCAAATGGTTTTTTTTCTAAGTACGATTCATATTTATTCCTCAAAAGGGAGTCAAAATTGGGCGTCATTTTGATTTCGTGAGGTATAAAAACAAAGACAATTTTGGGAGGATTCTCTCTGACATAAATGCCAGAAAAGTCGTCAATGGTCTTCTCACTGCTAATGTCACAAGAGACAGGGCCAAAGTACCTTGTGTAGTACCATAACCAACAAGTCACACCACACCCTACAATCGCAACAGAAGTTTTGCGGCGGCTGTCATCGAGAAACCAAAACCCTGCCACTAACTATCTTTCTTCACAGGACTACAAGCCAAATATTACCTTTACGCCCACTCCAGATACCTTGGGGTCGTTGTTCAGGTGTGCATACGGAGTCCTAAGGGTGCCTATGCCTAGTCAAAAAGGTGCAAGCAGTGTTTTCAGAAAATGGTTTCGCTAGAGTGGTAGTAAGTTAAGTTGGTAGAGATTCAGTGATGGTTGCATTTCTGTCAAGCCAAATATGACTGGATCTAAAGGCTCTACTATAGTATGCATCCATGGCAAAATGGAGATGCAGCCAACAAAAGAAATTGTTGGGTGCATACTAGAGGAGTTCCACCACAAGCATGGTCTCACAATTTCTTTCGTGTAGTCACCATTTCATAGGCAAGTTGATTGAGTTGGCACCAGAGATTGAGCAAGGTTGAAGACTGGATGTCGCCTTTGTGTATATTTAGACGACGATAAGGATAAAATTTGAAAAGGAATTGATGACTAATATTGGAGGTGAATCATATAACATCTCTATGTCTGAATCCTCTGTGGATTACCCTACATATGCTTCACTACCATACTCCTATATTGCGCATATTGGAAAGGCGATGAGTACTGCCTCAAGAAGTTTGGGTTTCGTCGGACCGAATTTCATGATTCCCCAGCCCGGTAGTGTATCCAACAAAGGAAAGAATATTGTTATTGAAGGTAGGGAGACAACGACAGCGGTTTGGATAGGGCATCATTCTTTTGATATAATGGCAGTAATTGAGAAGGTCAACATGATACATCATATCAAAACTGCAATGAAGTTACTCAATCTCAGGGCAGCGCCTCGGCATCAACTTACCTTTTTCGTACCAATCAAGTTACTCAATCTTATGCTCAGTCACACCATACATCAATGGATGTTTGCGCCGAGAAGTCAATTGTGAACCAAACCCTCCTCCTCTGACAAACTCTTTTGGGTTGTTGGTTTCATATAAAGAGTCAAAACCTGAGAGCCCACCCATTCCATCTGAGGCCAATGATTTTCAAAAAGTGATGACTCCACCAAATGCTAAGCCAGCCCAAAAATCTGCTACTACCCAGACATACCTCATAAAATCCAAACTAAAATAGCTTCGCCATCTACCGATAGCGAGGCCACATTCGTCTTTGGAACAAGCAGTCTGTATTCTCACAATGTTAGTTCTAAGTCTAATTTATCCAAAAAAAATTCATCTTCACCTCTAGAAGAGAGAGAGAGAAGGGGGAGGAAGGGAGAGAGAGAGAGAGGGAAGGGAGGAGGTAGAGAGAGCGAGGGAGAGAGAGAGGGAAAGAGAGGGAGGGAGAGAGAAAGAGGGGAAGAGAGAGGGGAAGAGAGAGAGAGAAAGGGAGGAAGGGAGGGAGGGAATGAGAGAGAGAGAAAAAAAATTAAGCATTTAAGGATTTTTAATACTAGTATTTATATATCGGGAAGAATAACGATATAAGTCGATATACCGACATACCAACCCAACCGTACCGTCATAGAACCACTATTTCTCGACACGATATGATATCGAGCCGAAATCTGTTAGTACCGGCTCGGCTCAGTCGATACGGTAGCTTTGCTCTCCCCTAGGCATGAGGATGGTTGACCGACTCGTAGTACCAAGCCCCATCCAAAAAATCAATAAATACTAAATAGGGCAGAGGTTCCCATGTTTGAATGTTGCATTGTCTTCACGATCACGAATATGTGTTCACACTTGTACATAATGCACGCACATTTGACCGTGGAGCACACACATTAAGTTGGCGTCTAATACCGTTCGTATCACTCAGTTAACTGGTGGCTAATAGTAAACATATCCCTGGATCTTGTTAAAAGAAAGATACAAAAAGGCAGAGTTTCCTTTAGATAGGAAACGAACCAAAACAGATCACAAAGATGGAGTTTCCTTTTGATTAGGAAACTCAAAATCAAAAGCTAAAAGATTGTTTCCCCTGATCAGGAGGAAACCTAAAGATGTGGAATGAGGAAAGAAAACTCACAGATTAATCCATTCCAACTCAATAATTTCGGTTACATACATATGGTATTTATAGAGACTATTTGTGTACAATACTGAGTACATGTTGATTATTTGACATCCACAAAATACTAAACAGAGTTCTAAACAAGATTCTAGAATTTTCTTCTAACTAAAGCTTTCTAGTCTGTTCTGGACTTTAACCCTGTAATAGGATCAACTCCAACACTCCCCCTTAATCCTATTGCCTAGACTTGCTTAGACTTCTACCCAGCTTAGAATTCTTATGTGCATGAATTTCTTCAATCTCAACAAATATCTTCTTCACCCAAAAGTTCTTCAAACGTATAATTTTGCACTTCTCCTTTCCTCCAATTCTTCTTTCTTCTGCACATCTTCTATTTGTTGCAGATCTTCTTCATCAGTTCCTTCAAGCAAACTTCAAAAGCATCTTACGAAAAGATAACTCCCAACTATGTCTTTTCTTCCAAATTTTCTCAACCAAAGCTCCAAAGTTTTGTTGTAACCGTAATTTTGCAGCACCCCAAAGTTTACTGCAACCGAAATTCTACAGCACTCCAAAGTTTGCTGCAACCGTAATTCTGCAGCTGCAATTTCTTGTAAATTTTCTTCTTCATAGCTACCTTCATTCAAATCCTACAATTCAAAAAGCTTCTTTTTTTTTCCTCAAAGAAAAACATCAAAAGATGTTATAGCAGCAAAAGATTGGTTAACAGGTCCCGTAAGATCATAGGGATCCGTTACCATGTTAAAAGAAAGATACAAAAAATCAGAGTTTCCTTTAGATAGGAAACAAACCAAAACAGAGCACAAAGATGGAGTTTCCTTTTGATTAGGAAACTCAGAATCAAAAGCTAAAAGATTGTTTCCCCTGATTAGGAGGAAACCTAAAGATGTGGAGGAAAGGAAACTCAAAGATTAATCCATTCCAACTCAATGATTTCGGTTACATACATATGGTATTTATAGAGACTATTTGTGTACAATACTGAGTACACGTTGATTATTTGACATCCACAAAATACTAAACAGAGTTCTAAACAGGATTCTAAAATTTTCTTCTAACTAAAGCTTTCTAGTCTGTTCTGGACTTTAGCCCTACAATAGGATCAACTCCAACAGATCTTCCTCTAGGTTCGAGATTAGTACATTATCCGGAGTCAATATCATTTTTTTCTCAAGTTGTGACTGATAAATTTGGATAGCTACTCCTCACGAAGTTAATTGAAAACACTAAGAAGAGACTGAGTTCAACTCTTCATTGATATTCTCTTATTCTTCACTCTATTTATTATTTGGCTTCCAAGAACATCTATATTACCATTATTCTATTCTTCTTTTATTTTTTAAAATAAACAAAATTTATTTGGAAGACTTGCCTAAAAATATAAATAGAGTAATTAAAAGCTAATGGGACGAGGTACTCTGTAATGAAAACAGTTTCCACATGCACATTGAAAAATCTTGTTTGTTACCTATATTTGCTTTAAAAAAGCAATAGAAAGAAGGAGAAGCAATACAAAATGCCCAAAGTAGTAAGAGATAGTCACCCAAGATCTATTATCTATTAACAAGATAGGATAGACTTCGAGAAGAAAATAGGAATCCTGAAATTTTAAGAAAGAGAGAAATTACTCATTAGTAAAACTATAAATCATAATAAGGGTGTTTAAAACATTAATTCAGAGGAAACTATATAAGTTTATACATTGGAAAAGTAAGATACGCCTGCAAACTTATTTTAATAATGTAAATTGGATTCGCAGTATCCATTATTAGAGTTAGAAATCAAATTAATGGTGGACATTCAAAGCACTGCAAATTGGATTTGCAGGTTAGAGAATAAAACGTAAAAAATTGATGGTGCGCTACTAGACAGTGAAGCGCCCCGACCTGTATTTACCGTACACGGTAAACACGTGCCAGAACTATTCTTAGTGATAGAACAGACAGTACATCGCAGTTAAAATATTACACGGTAAAATTCAGATACAACAAATGTACAATGCAACATCCGTCACCCACACTCGGGGACTGTTATTCAATCCACTCTCAAGCTTAACAAAATAACACAACCCACAATATCAGCAACATAAGCAATATAGGAAAGCAGCACACATATGACACAGCAGCGGAAGACTTAAATGCAGATGCAATGGGGTATGGATCCGGAGTCAGGTGGAGAAGAAAGCAGCAGCCAACGAACATCGTACCTGAACTACAATCAACCAAACCTACGGGATGAAACCCCGCAGGCGAGGGGTGAGTCCGAAGTGCTCACCGACGAAGGATAAACAGAGATATATATTCAACTGTAATACTTTCAAAGTAAGCACAACAATCTCAATAGTAAGCACAGAGAATCACAACACAAGAAAACTACCAAAAACAACTATACCAAGACCAAAAGAATGCTTAATTATTTCCTTATTACCAATTTTATCTTCCGGGCCCGTCACTGGACAAGCTAGGGTCGTACCTGGTTATTAACTAATTCTGGATGCCAGGCCCAACCACAATCCGGGATCAACATCCCAATATCAACAATCCGGGATCAACATCCCAATATCACAAATCCGGGATCAACATCCCAATCAACCAACCAACCGGCCAAGGCACCACAGAATTAGTCTCTAACCATCTAGTCGTACCTCTACTTTCCAAGTGACAATTATATCATCATCTCAAAATCAATTCCAATTCCTTTACTCTATTCTCAATTATCCATCTTTTCATTGTTCCAGATTATTTCTCAGATCAACTCAACAACAGGCTCATAACATCAATTAATCACAGCTTAACAGTTCAGCACTATTCAACACAGTATCCACGAGTCTAATCATTATCCAACAACAGCATTAACAAATTCCACAACAATCAAATATCAGACGATAATCAACTCAGCAGTTCAATCAAACAACAAACAAACACAGTATTACAGGCACATATCTAAGGTTATCCATCCTCACCTTAGCTGATTATCAGTTATGAAACTGTCCAACAGACTCCAAGTCCGGCTCCTCAGCTATCTGCTCGTTATCAACTCCTATATCAAACAAATAATATGCACACATAAGTGATTTGCAATGTCATGCTACTACTGTATACCAGAAATAAAATACGGACTCATCTCGGTTACTTCCCCGGGTTATTCCTATTATCGTCATAATTCACCATTTATTTCCAAGTGTCAAAATACCTTACTTATTCTTATTCCTGTACCCGAATATTATTCCGGTATTTTATTACCTTGATAATACCCCTCCCAAAATTATTTCCTTCAAAATAATTGTTATAACACACTATATATATATTTTCCAAAATTATTTCCCTCTTAACAATTATATCATATATTTTTTCCTAAAATTAATTTTCTTCCCATATATTTTTTTTCCAAGATTATCTCCTCAAATTATTTACTCTACTATTATTTACCACATTTATATTTTTCCAAAACACTAATTATTTTAGTTTCCCAAAATTATTTATGTAACCAGTAAATAATTATTTTTTTAAACCAGATTTCTTTTTTTTTTTTTCCGGACTGGGCCAAGTCCAAACCCAAAACCAAGCCCAGCTGACCAAGCAGGAACCAGCAGGCCCAGGCGCAGCAGCCCAAGGTCAGGCCCGCGCCCAACAGCCCAAAGCCCACGCGTGGTCAGCCTATGCCCGTGCTACACAGAGCCCACAAACCCGCGACCCATGACCCGTCGGCTGACCCGACCACGTTTAATCGGGTCATCAACTACCATGGTCTGCAGCTCACCTGCAGCGGCGGCGACGTCGACGCGGGGAAAACGCGACCGGAGCGAGGTGGACACGGCCCAGGTGCGACGGTGGAGGTGGTGCAGGTGGAGAGATCGGCGAAGGAGGCCGGCAGCGGGGCGGGTTGCTCTTGTCGGGTTCGCCTCGTCTTGGACGGCGACGACGGCAGTAGGGAGGACGGTGGCTAGCGTGGCTTGCTGCGTCGGCAAGCGAGGGAGGGAGAGGTGGTCGTGTTGACTCTCGGTGGCGGCGGCGAAAATGGTGCTGGGGTGGCGTTTGGGGGTCGGCTGGTGTGGTGGCTCGGGAAGGAAAAAAACGAAAACAGAAAAGAAAGAAAGAAAAAATAGGAAGGAGGGGAACATGGGTAAACGGCGGCGTTTGGAGTGTATGGGTGTGTTGTTTGTTTGTTTTGTTTTGTTTTTTTTTCTCTTTTTTGGTTCGTTTTGTGAAGGAAGGAAAGGTGTGGGTTGGGCAGTGAATTTGCAGGTGAAGTTTGAGTGTTGCAGGTGAATGGAGATGTTGATGGTGATGCCAAGCAGGAAAGAAAAAGAATCAAGACGCAGTGTAGGACAAGGCTGGTCACGGGCAGCAACTGGTCATTCACATGCTCACAGTGAATGGCGGCTGCAGCCCCCTCACTGTGCAGCACGTGAGGCGGGTTCTGTCCGGACCAGAAAATAACTAGCGTACCCCCTTGACTTAATTTCTGGCCCGATAACTCGGGGTTAATCCTGACTTTTCTCGACATTCCTGGACCCGAAAAATTCCAACTTTGGTCCGGAAAATCCGCAGAAAAAATCCTTAGCGTGGGACAAGGCTCGGTTTCGGAATCCGACGCACGAATTTCCATTAATTAATTACCCAAGATTAATTTTAATGGTAAATTACGGTAAAATTAAATTTTACGGTGACGGTAAAAACGTAAAAATTACCTGGGCTGTTACAGCCTACCCACCTTAAAAGAATTTCGTCCCCGAAATTCACTCCGGTGGTGCGAACAGGTGCGGATACTGAGAATGCATGTGCTCCTCAACTTCCCATGTAGACTCGTTCGCAGAATGCTTGCTCCATTTAACCTTCACCATCGGAATGACTCGATTCCTCAACTGTCTGACCTCTCGGGCAAGGATCTGCTCCGGTAATTCTGTATATGTAAGATCCTCTGCGACCTCCACATCTGCTGTAGTAACCACATGACTCGGATCAGATCTGTACCTCCTCAACATGGAAACATGAAACACATCATGAATCCGGGACAACTCCTCTGGTAAGGACAGTCTGTATGCCAAGGGTCCAACCCTTTCCACAATCTCATACGGTCCAATGTACCTGGGACTCAGCTTCCCTCTTTTCCCGAATCTGATAACACCCTTCCAAGGTGCAACTCGGAGGAAAACTTTCTCTCCCACCTGGTACTCCATCTCACGGCGATGCTTATCAGCATAATTCTTCTGTCGGTCCTGTACTGCTCTCATGCTCTGCTTAACTACCTGAATCTTGTCAATAGTCTGCTTAACCAAATCTGGTCCCACAATCAAACGGAGACCTTCTTCATCCCAACATACTGGACTTCGGCATTTCCTTCCGTAAAGAGCCTCAAACGGTGGCATGCCGATGCTGGAATGAAAACTGTTGTTGTAGGCGAATTCCGCTAAAGACAATTGCTGATCCCAGCTCCCACTGAAATTAAGAGCACAAGCCCTTAACATGTCCTCTAGTGTCTGAATAGTCCTCTCTGACTGTCCGTCTGTCTGAGGATGAAACGCAGTACTGAAACTGAAACGCCCGTGTCCCAATTTATTGATATAAGTTATAAATTAATTATAGATTGACCAAATTGCCCTTATCATTCCCGGGACACCCATATCCCAATTCATCCATTAAAGAATGTATAGCATGTGAAATGATCAAAATGCCCTTCTCCACGGGATACAATATCAACCACATAATCAATGAACAGTTATACAACAAATTACACAACAACGAGTATGCAGCGAAAGACTATACATATGATAACATGTATGCAGTGAACTCTATGGATCCGACCAGAGGAGAGGAAAGCACCGCCACCTGCTGATATGCTTTTCTGATCATCGATCAGCTAACCTGTGTAAAACTGTAAGGGGGTGAGACCAACCACTGTCTCACCGCAAACAAATAAACCAATAATATACAATTACAAATCAACTACAAGTACACCGGCATCAAGCAACAGCAACCACAATACACAGAGCAAGACATCATCAGACTACAAGCCATCGCTTATCATTACTTATATTATTATCTTTGTTATTAGGTTTAAATATTTTATTTGGGCCCTCTATTGTGTGCGTCGAGCTCGGTCCAGTCTGATCAGACAACCAGGCATAAGCCCAAATAAACCAGGCACGAAGCCCAAACATATCCATAGAGAGAGAGAGAGACAAAGAGAAAGAGGGAGGTAGAAAGGGGGAGGTAGAAGGAGGGAGGTAGAACCGGCCATCACAGGCCCACATGCAAACTCGCATGTCATCCCGAGGGGTATCACTTCCCGCTCGAACCAACCGGTCAACAGCCCCACAGTAGAATTATAATAGTATTTTATTCACAATTATCCTTTAAGAATTGTACCATACGTTATTTCAAACATGGTTGTGTGGATTTAACATCTTAATCCCAAATCCGGGCCTCCAGCCCACAATCCACCACACAAACCACAAAACCATATATCACGTTATTTAACACACAAAACAACTCATGCACGACAGGCATATTATATCACACTGGTACACAGTTCACAAATCATGCACACTGCATCAGAGATATCACCAACATAGTACACTCGCAGATAGCAACATCAGCACATCAGACAAGCATGCATACAGCATTCAAGACCAACAATTAATACCACTGTATATATCAAGACAGTTAACCGAGTATTGTAGGCAATAATGCATACAAAGGTTTATAAGTCCTCACCTGGCCATATTAATTGTCTCGGAAGCCGAAGCTCATTCCACCTTAATATATCCTACATTGGAATCAAAATGACCACACATAAGGTTCACATAAAAACATGATGAATGCATGTCAATATCCTGACTATAACGACATGAAATCTTTTAGTCCTTAAGCCCAATTAAGATAGGTCTATGGTCTTAGCTCAACAAATCCTATAACCTTAGCCCGAGACTAAAAGTTCGCTTAAGTTCAATTATTTGTCTCAATTAGTGGTTCACAGGGCCTAAAGCCCATTTTAAATTAATTACTCTTTATTGGGCCTATAGCCCGTATCCATAATAGTCCTTGGGCCTAAGGCCCATATACCCTTAACATGGCATAACTTGGGTCTAGGCCCGGCCCGTTCACTTAATCACATTAATCGAGCTCCCGAGCCCGACCTTTCCGGCCTAAAGATATTATGTGCGTCGGATATATATTCCGGCCACGTATTTCTCACCGTGCCACACTCGTTTTCCACTAAGTCCATTATTTTTAAATACATCGATAAAAATGCATAACTAGTACATGACTTGTACAGAATTAGATTACAGGCTTCGTCGGGAATTTACCATTTAATGCCGACTCTTGATGCTCGCCGGAACAGTAACCCGTTCGCCGGATTCCGGCCACAGCATCGCCGGAAAAGACTCCAAGAAGCCGGATAACTTCCTACATCCCGAAAAGCACACCCACACTTATGTCCTTTCCAACAAAACACAATCTAACATCACACAACTCCTAAAGCACATAAACATAATCAAGCGAATTGGAACACCAAGGCAATCACCGGAGTTACTCACCGGAACAATCTGCCCACACCTCGGTTCTGTCCACTACCGAAGAACAAACTACCCACGTCACTGCACACACCATCCGCCTCCGAACCCAGACCCGAACACCCCATAAACAACCACAACCAAAGCTATCAACACGGGGAGCAAAGGAAAAGGAAGAAGAGAAAATGAGGACGACGGTGCTTACCCGAGAACAGGAGGCGCGACGCGAAGGGTATCCCGTATCCGCACCCGAACCAACATCGGCCTCCACTGAAACCACGAGCCCGCTCACCAACAAAACAAGAAACCACCAATGACCCAACAACACGCGAGTCCGCCGCCGCCTCGACCACCGCACAAGGCACGGCAATCACCGCCACAGGACAACCGCATCCACAAGATGCAAACCAAACAAATCATCACAAACACACCCCGATTCAATAAGGACCTGAATTGAAGAGAAAGTGAAAAAGCAAAGAGAGTGGCGGGGCAAGCTTACCAGACGGCGACACAACCAGCAACAGCTCCCCGCCACACTGCAAGTCCAAGCCCCGACCTCGAACCAGAAGCCACAACCAGCAACGAAGGCAACTGGGTCAAGGGAAGAAAAAAGAGATGATGGCGGCGTTTGTGAGTTGTGGAGAAGAAAAGGCAGTAGCGAGAGAGGGAGAGAAGAAATCAAGGAGAAGAAATCGTGGGCGAGGGGTGAGGCGGCCGGAGAGAAAAAGAAAGAGAGAGAGGAGAAGAAAGAAAGAAAAGAGAGGAGAAGGAGAGAAAAGAATGGATTTTAACCTAGAGTTCGGCTGATGCTCAAAACGGCGTCATTTTGCTTGGCAAAACGACGTCGTTTTGTCTCCCTCGCACCTCAGGTCAACACAGCCATACCCCCTGGTCAAAACGCGACCCTTGCTCGAGTTTTATGTTATGAGCTCCCCAAAACGACGTAGTTTAGGTTAAAACTATCCCAGTACATGTGTTTTACACACTAACTCAAATAAAATTCAATTTTAATCCTAAAATAATGATTACTTCCCTCATAGAATTAATAATAATAATAACAATAATAATAATAATATTAGTAATAATAATATTACCAAGCAAATAAAAATATTTCTTTGACCGTAAATACCCGAAAACTCTGCAAGGGTAGAATTGGAAATCAAATTCCAAAAATTTGAAAATTCCATAAAAATTAATTATCGAAAAATCGGGGCGTTACAGAAACTCAGCTTCGTCCCCAAAGTTGCTTGCAGACTCTTCCAGAACCGTGATGTGAATCTCGGATCTCTGTCTGAGACTATGGACTTAGGAATCCCATGAAGTCTCACGATCTCTGCAACATACTGCTTCGCCAACTTATCCATAATATCTGTCTGTCGGATGGGGAGAAAATGAGCTGATTTTGTAAGTCGATCAACGATAACCCAGATGGCGTCATGCTGTCTCCGGGTCAACGGTAATCCAACCACGAAATCCATAGTGATCATCTCCCACTTCCACTCCGGCACTGACAAAGATCTCATCTTCCCTGCTGGAGCCTGATGCTCGGCTTTCACTTGCTGACAAGTGATACACTTAGCCACATACTCGCTACATCCTTCTTCATACGTGGCCACCAGAAATGGCTCCTCAAATTCTGGTACATCTTGGTGCTTCCAGGGTGCATAGCATACGGCGTCATATGTCCCTCTTCCAGAATCTGACTGTGTAGGTCACCAACATTGGGTACACATAAACGTTTCCCCAGCATCAATGCACTATCCTCAGCTATGCGAAACTTTTCTTCCTTTCCACTGCGGACTGCTTCCTTCAACTTGATCAAGTCAGGATCTCCATCTTGTAGTTCCATAATCCAGCCTCTCAAGTTAGACTTGACTTCAATATGAGTCAACAAAGCTCCTGACTCATCAACTGATAAATCAACTCCTTTCTTCCTTAACTCGATGAGTGAGGACATCGAGTAGGTCGTGGAAGCATCTTCTGGTTGTCTCCGGCTCAAAGCGTATGCTACAATATTAGCTTTTCCAGGATGATATTCAATAGTACAATCATAATCATTCAGCAACTCAACCCAACGTCGTTGTCGCAAGTTAAGTTCCTTCTGAGTCATGATGTACTTGAGACTCTTATGATCTGTGAAGATCCGGCATCTCTCTCCAAACAGATAATGTTGCCAAATCTTCAAAGCAAGGATCACTGCGGCCATCTCTAGATCATGTGTCGGGTAGTTCTTCTCGTGTGGCCTCAGCTGTCTCGAAGTATAGGCAATCACTCGGCCTTCTTGCATCAGAACGGCTCCCAAACCAAGACCTGAAGCATCACAGAACAACACATACTCTACTCCTGGCTTAGGTACTGTCAAGACTGGTGCTGTTGTCAACTTCGTCTTCAGTTCATCAAAACTCTTCTGGCAGCCATCATTCCATACAAAGGCTTGATCTTTCCTCAATAGCTTGGTCATAGGACTGGCTATCAAGGAAAAACCCTCAATGAATCTCCGGTAATATCCTGCAAGGCCAAGAAAACTTCTGACTTCGGGTACCGTCTTAGGCGGCTCTCACTCCAGAACAGCTTTCACTTTAGCAGGGTCAACCTTAATCCCATCCCCGGATACAACATGTCCAAGGAATGCAACTTCCTCAAGCCAGAACTCACACTTACTAAACTTAGCATACAACTCCTTCTTTCGCAGCCTCTGTAGCACTACCCTCAGGTGCTCCTCATGTTCTTCCCTGCTCTTGGAATATATCAGAATGTCGTCGATGAAGACTACCACAAACTTGTCCAAGAACTTGTTCAGAACCAAGTGCATCAAGCACATGAAAACTGAAGGTGCATTGGTCAAACCGAAAGGAACCACTGTGAACTCAAAATGCCCATACCGAGTACGGAAGGCCGTCTTCGGTATTTCCTTCTCTGCAATCTTGACCTGATGGTAGCCAGATCGAAGATCAATCTTAGAAAACATTGTAGCTCCCTGTAGCTGATTAAAGAGGTCCTCAATCCTGGGAAGCGAGTACTTGTTCTACACTGTCACCTTGTTCAACTGTCGGTAGTCCACACACATCCGCAAACTGCCATCTTTCTTCTTCACAACGAGGACTGGTGATCCCCAAGGTGATGTCAGATGAAACCCTTCTCGAGCAGCTCATCCAACTGCTTCTTCAACTCCTGGAGTTCTGTCAGTGCCATCCGATGTGGTGCCATCGAGAAAGGTGTCACTCCTGGCATCAAATCGATGGTATACTCGACTTCCCTGTCAGGTGGCAATCCTGGCAGATCTTCTGGGAACACATCTGGAAACTCCCTCACAACTATGATGTCTCCCAAAACCGGAGTCTGAACTTCTTCACCCTTGACATGGGTCAACAAAGCATCTGGACCCAATGGCTTCATCCCAACATCCTGGTGAGCAGAGATACTACATGTAGCAGCAGCTCTCCCAATACTTGTCAACAAGATCTTATGTCCACCTTCGGAAGTCAACAACACTTCCTTGGTTCGACAGTTCACCATAGCACTGTACTTGGACAACCAATCCAAGATGATATCAAAACCTCCCATGTTCATCACAATCAACCGTGCAAGAAAAGCCTCGCTATCGTATGAAAGCGAAACATCTTTGCACACATGGGTTAACCTGACCACTACACCCGCAGGTAACCTAACCCTCATCGGACAAACTAAACTCTCTCCCTTACAGTTATGTAGTAGTGCAAAACTTTGCGCAATAAACGAATGTGTAGCTCCAGGATCTATCAAAGTATAAGTAGTACTACCAAAAACTGTAAAGGTACCTGCTATGACATCAGCATTCTCTGGATCCTCCTCAGCGGTGATCACAAATGCTCTCGGCACTGTTGTACTCTAGTTCATGGCTGCTGACTGCTCCTAGCAGGAACAGCTCCACGTCCTCTGCCTCGGCCAACTCCAGTACCACTAGGAACACTGGCAACTGAAGCTTGCACCGTCTGAACAGGTGCCGAACCTCCAGATCTTCCCAACTTGGGACAATCATAACGGTAGTGCCCAACTTCGTTACACTCATAGCACCTCACCTGAGACAGAGGAGGTCTCGGGCGAGCAGTCCAAGATGAAGTCCCTCCAGACTGAGTCCAAGATCTGCCTCGGTTGTTGTAGTTGTTGTTCCATCCACGTCCCTGACTCCCTGGTATGAACCGGCTCTGTCCATATCCTGACCGGTTCGCTGGTGTCTGGAACCTCTTGTTCTGTCCCCCAGAACTCTGTGTTGCATGCCTCTTACGGATCTCCTGCTGCTTCCTCTCATTACCCAGCCAAATAATCTCAGCTCTCAGGGCATCTGTCAGCATATCCTGGTAAGTCTCATAGACCTTGCACCCCATGACTGTTTGGATGCCAGATCGAAGACCATCCCAGAAACATTTACATCTGGCCTCCGGAGTAGCTACAAACTCACTGGCATAGATGGACAAGCGGTTGAACTTGACCTCATAATCATTGACCGACTGATCCGGTCCCTGTTGTAGTCCCAGAAACTCCCGTCTCAGCTGGTCCTGGTATGCCTCAGAAACAAACTTCCTTCGGAACATCTCCATGAACTGGGTCCACGGCATAGTGACAGGTGTCGGCATGTCCCTAGTGGTAGACTCCCACCAATCAACAGCATCTCCTCGGAACATGGCGGCGGCATATCTGGCCCACCTGTCATCCCGGCATGTCAGCTTCAGCATAACCCTATTTATCTGTCTGAGCCATCGATCAGCATCCTGTGGTGTAGTGACACCGGTGAAGATCTCGGCCCCAAGCTTCTCCAGCTTCATATACACTGGATCCTCAACTGGCCCATGATTTTCCTGTCTCCGGGCTCCCATAGCATCAATACGTGCATCCCTGGCTTCTTGTCTTTGCAAAATCTGAGTTACCACATTCAGCATCTGTGTGGGATCACCCAAAGGACTATTCGGAAGGTGTTCCGGACCTCCCGCAACTTGTTGCGGTTGGTTCACCGATACCTGATCATCATCTATGTGACCTCCAGCATGCCGATTCCCTCCAACCGGATCCATTCGTACCTATATGAGAATGTATATGAATGCATGTCATATCATGTCGTGGCAAATCTTATGCACAAACAAACAATCATACAACCACAGTTATGTCCCTGATGACCTACTGCCTGCTCCGCTACCAAAATGAAGCGACCCGACCCGTATTTACCGTACACGGTAAACACGTGCCAGAACTATTCTTAGTGATAGAACAGACAGTACATCGCAGTCAAAATATTACACTTTAAAATTCAGATACAACAAATGTACAATGCAACATCTGTCACCCACACTCGGGGACTGTTATTCAATCCACTCTCAAGCTTAACATAATAACACAACCCACAATATCAGCAACACAAGCAATATAGGAAAGCAGCACACATATGACACTGCAGCGGAAGACTTAAATGCAGATGCAACGGGGTATGGATCCGGAGTCAGGTGGAGAAGAAAGCAGCAGCCAACGAACATCGTACCTGAACTACGATCAACCAAACCTACGGGATGAAACCCCGCAGGCGAGGGGTGAGTCCGAAGTGCTCACCCACGAAGGATAAACAGAGATATATATTCAATTGTAATACTTTCGAAGTAAGCACAACAATCTCAATAGTAAGCACAGAGAATCACAACACAAGAAAACTACCAAAAATAACTATACCAAGACCAAAAGATTGCTTAATTATTTCCTTATTACAAATTTTATCTTCCGGGCCCGTCACTGGACAAGCTAGGGTCGTACCAGGTTATTAACAAATTCTGGATGCCAGGCTCAACCACAATCCGGGATCAACATCGCAATATCAACAATCCGGGATCAACATCCCAATATCACAAATCTGGGATCAACATCTCAATATCACAAATCCGGGATCAACATCCCAATATCACAAATCCGGGATCAACATCCCAATCAACCAACCAACCGGCCAAGGCACCATAGAATTAGTCTCTAACCATCTAGTCGTACCTCTACTTTCCAAGTGACAATTATATCATCATCTCAAAATCAATTCCAATTCCTTTACTCTATTCTCAAATATCCATCTTTTCATTATTCCAGATTATTTCTCAGATCAACTCAACAATATGCACATAACATCAATTAATCACAGCTTAACAGTTCAGCACTATTCAACACAGTATCCACGAGTCTAATCATTATCCAACAACAGCATCAACAAATTCCACAACAATCAAATAACAGACGATAATCAACTCAGCAGTTCAATCAAACAACAAACAAACACAGTATTACAGGCACATATCTAAGGTTATCCATCCTCACCTTAGCCGATTATCAGTTATGAAACTGTCCAACAGACTCAAAGCCCGGCTCCTCAGGTATCTGCTCGTTATCAACTCCTATATCAAACAAATAATATGCACACATAAGTGATATGCAATGTCATGCTACTGCTGTATATCGGAAATAAAATACGGACTCATCTCGGTTACTTCCCCGGGTTATTCCTATTATCGTCATAATGCACCATTTATTTCCAAGTGTCAAAATACCTTACTTATTCTTATTCCTGTACCCGGATATTATTCCGATATTTTATTACCTTGATAATACCCTTCCCAAAATTATTTCCTTCAAAATAATTGTTATAACACACTATATATATATTTTTCAAAATTATTTCCCTCTTAACAATTATATCATATATTTTTTTCCTAAAATTAATTTTCTTCCCATATATTTTTTTTTCCAAGATTATCTCCTCAAATTATTTACTCTACTATTATTTACCACAATTATATTTTTCCAAAACACTAATTATTTTAGTTTCCCAAAATTATTTATGTAACCAGTAAATAATTATTTTTATTAAACCAGATTTCTTTTTTTTTTCCGGACTGGGCCAAGTCCAAACCCAAACCCAAGCCCAGCTGACCAAGCAGGAACCCAGCAGGCCCAGGCGCAGCAGCCCAAGGTCAGGCCCGCGCCCAGCAGCCCAAAGCCCAGGCGTGGTCAGCCCAGGCCCGTGCTACACAGAGCCCACAAACCCGCGACCCATGACCCGTCGGCCGACCCGACCACGTTTAATCGGGTCATCAACTACCATGGTCTGCAGCTCACCTGCAGCGGCGGCGACGTCGACGCGGGGAAAAGCGCGACCGGAGCGAGGTGGACACGGCCCAGGTGCGACGGTGGAGGTGGTGCAGGTGGGGAGATCGGCGAAGGAGGCCGGCAGCGGGGCGGGTTGCTCTTGTCGGGTTCGCCTCGTCTTGGACGGCGACGACGGCAGTAGGGAGGACGGAGGCTAACGTGGCTTGCTGCGTCGGCAAGCGAGGGAGGGAGAGGTGGTGGTGTTGACTCTCGATGGCGGCGGCGGCGAAAATGGTGCTGGGGTGGCGTTTGGGGGTCGGCTGGTGTGGTGGCTCGGGAAGGAAAAAAACGAAAACAGAAAAGAAAGAAAGAAAAAATAGGAAGGAGGGGAACATGGGTAAACGGCGGCGTTTGGAGTGTATGGGTGTGTTGTTTGTTTTTTTTGTTTTTTTTTTCTCTTTTTTGGTTCGTTTTGTGAAGGAAGGAAAGGTGTGGGTTGGGCAGTGAATTTGCAGGTGAAGTTTGAGTGTTGCAGGTGAATGGAGATGTTGATGGTGATGCCAAGCAGGAAAGAAAAAGAATCAAGACGCAATGTAGGACAAGGCTGGTCACGGGCAGCAACTGGTCATTCACATGCTCACAGTGAATGGCGGCTGCAGCCCCCTCACTGTGCAGCACGTGAGGCGGGTTCTGTCCGGACCAGAAAATAACTAGCGTACCCCCTTGACTTAATTTCTGGCCCGATAACTCGGGGTTAATCCTGACTTTTCTCGACATTCCTGGACCCGAAAAATTCCAACTTTGGTCCGGAAAATTCGCAGAAAAAATCCCGAGCGTGGGACAAGGCTCGGTTTCGGAATCCGACGCACGAATTTCCATTAATTAATTACCCAAGATTAATTTTAATGGTAAATTACGGTAAAATTAAATTTTACGGTGACGGTAAAAACGTAAAAATTACCCAGGCTGTTACAGACAGAAAGGTGACAAATTAAGGAGTGAAATTAACAGCAAGAGAAGAAGAGAAACGGAATACATTTTTTTATTAAATATCAACAAGTTTTTTTCTTCTTTTTTCCAAATAAAAAATGAACCAAAAAAAAAAAGTAACAAAACTTGAATAAATTATTCCAGTGATCAGTATAACATCATCATGCGGTTACAGTAACCAAAAGTTATTAGTTGACGCCATTAATATTTGACAGGATTTGGTATAATCAAGTGAGGGATTACTAATTGGTGGAACTAGAAGAGGACGTTGCACCCACTTGATGATCATTACCACTACTTGCCTCATCACCCTTGGCTTGCAAACTATGAGAAACCTTGTCTTCTTTTCTTGCTATTTTATCAACATGCACATCATCTTCAATCTCCAGCACCACGGCCTGCGGCACATGATGAGGTCCTTGTACAATTGCCTCTTTTGCCTCAAGATGCTCATCAAAATGCACAACATCGGTTTCTTCTATAATCGCCTTATTTTTCTTCTTGATCATAAAACAACACACGATAGCTGCAGCTTTGCTCCCTACAGAACCTGGAGCCGCTTCTTGGGGAGTAACAATGTTGTCCTGTGTTTGTGTAGGATTAGCATGGAATCCACCTTGCCCGACCTTCTCATTCTTTCTAATGATTTCATCAGCGTGGATATCATCTTCCACTTCTAGCACCACCGCATGCGGGCCGTGAGGTCCTGGAACGATGGCCTCTTTCACCTTCAGGTGCTCATCCAAGCGTACTATATCGGTTTCTTGAGTTGTCTTCTTCTTTTTCTTCTTCATGAAACAAAGAATGGCTGCAGCAAGGAATGAAAGGAACAAAATCCCACCAAATGAGACAAACACAATGACTATGATTGTTGTGGTGTCGTCGCTAGGTGGTGATGGTGGGGGAGGGAGTACATGAGGAGGAGGTGGAGGGGGGAAGTGTGGACGGTCAAAGTTATTGGAGGAAGCCATATATCAAGTGAGGTTAATTATGCAGAAGATGATCTGATATCCTCAGGTGGCCAAGGGGGTAGATGATTAGCTCTTGCTGTGGATTAATCTGGCACATTTTGATCGCTATTTGTAGCCAAGAGGGATTGGCTTAATTTTACGTCATAATAGCAAGTTTCTAAGTGACTTTACGCTCATGCTATAAGATTGTTTGCAGTGGAAAACACTTCTGAGTTTTCTTCCACTGCTCAAATTCCAATCTTTTTTTAAAAAAAAATTGAAGCTGATATTGTTTTTACAACTACATTAGGAAGAAGGAGAGATATATTGTATGTATAATGTATGGCTACTATATTACTGGACTTAATGGATGCTTAGATACCTGTATTGCTCAGTGTGAATGATTTAATGATTTGGCTCCTAAATCTCCGTACACGCAGAGCCTGTTGGGAAGGAAGTAAAGCCAAAAACTTCCTGTGTAAATTGAATATTTAGAAATAAGTAAATAGCAACAAATTAAAATCAGCAAGTAAAGAAATCAACAATCATAACACACGATACCAAAATTATAGCAGAATTAGACCCAGTAATAACTCGAGAACTCTAAATTCGATCTTCACCATTCAGATTTTAGATGAATGTTGTCTGGAATCTTCTGACAACATTTCAACTCGATCCAACGGTTAACAAAATAATTTCGTGACTTTGATCAAAATTGGGCAGAATAGAAAAAATTATCTTAGAAATCTGAACTTTCTCAAATAACGAATTCTCTTCTTTCTTTTAGTATTTTCTGAAAACTTCTACTAAATTTCAGACTTATTATGATATTTATACCAAATGCAAAAGAAGTACCAATTCATATTGAGTTATTTTCTACATAGGTGGGACACCCAAAAACCAACAATTCTCCCCTTCCCGACTAAGTAGAGGAAATCGCCATCCCGATGATTGAACAACAATCTTCAAACTTGTTCTTCAGCAGAGCTTTTGTCATCATATTAGTAGCATTATCATCTATGTATATTTTCTTAAGCCAAGTAGCTTAGAATCCAATCCATAACATCTCTAATCCAATGGCATATAACGTCAATATGTTTAGACCTTCCGTGAAGTATACAGTTTTTGCTTAGATGAATGGTACTTTAACTATCACAATG
Organism: Turnera subulata; assembly: GCA_028386065.3. Lineage (NCBI taxonomy): Eukaryota > Viridiplantae > Streptophyta > Magnoliopsida > Malpighiales > Passifloraceae > Turnera > Turnera subulata. Next base: position 40,898 of record JAKUCV010003671.1, read on the forward strand.
CAATACGCACCTCTGTTGTGTAAAACCAAGCTCTTACACAAATCTTTTCATGCATAGCATCTCTTCAATAGATGTTATAAATTCACCTTTAATAATAGATAAAACAATACACTTCTACAATCTAGGATCCTAAGCCATTGCTCTCTCTACAAAGGTAATCAAATAACCTAAAGTAGATTTTCTTTTATCCAAATCATCAGTCCTATCAAAATTAATATAACCCATTAAAGTAGGCTTTCTTGTTCTAAAACAAAGACTATGCTTAAAAGTACCACAATGATACTACATGGTCTACTTCATAACATTTCAATGTTCTTTCTCTGGATTAAAAGAAATCTACTAACCATACCAACTGAGCAATATCTGATCTTGTACAAATCATTTCGGAATTTGTAACATGTCATCCTTCTCTTTCTCACTAAAAAGTCTCTACTTCTTACTCAGCTACTCAACTTAAGATGCACAATAAGGCATGTATCTATCACTTTTGCTTTATTCATTTTGAACCTTTGAACCACATTTTCAATGTAGCTCTATTGTAATAACCATAACTTTCTTACTCGAATGATTTTTATCCTAAAAATTTACTTTGTTACTCCTAAGTCTTTCATGGCAAAAGACTTTGTTAGCCCCAGTTTCAACTTGTTAATTCTAAAGGCATTCTTACCAACAATAAGCATATCAACAACATACATCAATAAAATAACAAAGTCATCATTAGAGAGAATTTGGAGAGAAACATAATTATTTGAAATTTTCCTTTAGTTCAAATGTACGTTTTTCCAATGAGTTTCAATTTCAACTAAGTATGAAGGGAATAATAGTGCATCAAACTAAGCCTATATATATAGAGGTACGCATACTCGTAAGAAAAACATTAAGAAAGATTGAAGAGAATGAGGAAGAGGTGTGTCACTCCTAACTTGTGTTCCTCTATTTATAGGCATAAGATATACTTATTGTTAGTATAGAATCACAAGCAAGAGTGCAGTGAATCGGATACCTTGAGTGGTACCGTTGCTCTGTTATTATAGTGGTATATTAAGTATTACAGTTGGACTCTAAAACCTATACAGATACAAGATAGAAGCCCTAACCAGATACATGATAAGAGTCCTAACACTTTCAACAAAATCACACTAAGTATAACCTATCATCATATCAAGTAGTTACAGATAATAGTAGAAGCCGAAGCTTCTAAAAGATAAGCTCCAGTGTTGGATTATCTCCAAGATCCCCCCCGCAAACTCAACCTGGGGAACTTCGAAGGTTGAGTTTATTTCGTAACTCATGAAAACGAGTGGTTGCCAACGGCTTTGCGAGGATGTCAGCTACTTGATCTTCTCCACTGATGAACTGAACTTGTAGTTTTCCATTGGAAATTTGCTCCCTGACAAAATGAAAGTCAATCTCTACATGTTTCGTTCGAGCATTCAATACTGGGTTGTGGCTCAAAAAGGTTGCTCCTAAGTTATCACACCACAGAATGGGTTTTGGTGCTGGGACTCCTAACTCCTGTAGGAGAGTTTGTATTCACATTAATTCTGTCGTGCCATCTGCCATGGCTTTATACTCTGCTTCAGTAGACGACCGGGCTACTGTTCGTTGCTTCCGTGAAGCCCATATGATGAGATTCCCGCCAAAGAAGATGAGAAATCCAGCCGTCGACTTCCTGTCATCCGGGAACCCCGCCCAATCAGCATCAGTAAAGACTTGGACATCCATGTGTGAGGAATGACAAATAGCAAGTCCATGAGTGGCAGTATTCTGTAAATATCGTAATATCCTTTTTACTGCAACCATATGAGTCTGAGTAGGTGCATTCATGAATTGGCTAACTTCGCTAACAAAAAAGGAGATGTCAGGTCTCGTTATAGCGAGATACTGTAGCGATCCCACCAGCTGCCTATATATAGTGGAATCATGTAATAGGTCCCCATCATCTTTGCGCAATTTTGCAGCTGTAGCAGCAGGAGTTTGCACTGATTTGCAAGTCATCATCCCTGCCTTCTGTAAAAGATCTCGGATATATTTGGTTTGAGTCAAGACAGCTCCAGTACTGATATAACGTACCTCAAGACCCAAGAAATAAGCTGGTCGACCAAGATTTCGCAATGCAAACGTGCATCCAAGCCGAAGGAGGAGATCAGCAATAAAGGATGAATCGGATCCTGTGACAATAATGTCATCCACATAAACAAGGATAAAAGCTTGAACACCAGAGTGATTATAAAGAAGCAAAGAGGGATCCGATTTTGAAATGGAAAGCCCTTGCTGAAGAAGAAAGTCTGTAAGACGGGAGTACCACGCACGTGGTGCTTGCTTTAAACCATATAATGATTTCTTCAGTAAGAAGACATGCCGCGGTTTGGAAGAATCAATAAATCCCTGTGGTTGCACCATATAGACTTGTTCCTGCAAATTCCCATGAAGGAACACATTGCGAATATCCAGTTGATTGAGGGTCCAGTTGCGAGAAAGAGCCAATGCCAAAACTAACCTAATCGTTGCAGGCTTAACCACAGGACTGAACGTTTCCTGGAAATCGACCCCAGCTCGCTGATGAAAGCCTTTGGCCACTAAGCGGGCTTTATACCGCTCGATACTACCATCAGATTTCCTCTTGATCCGATACACCCATTTACACCCAATGAGATTCATCCCTAGTTTATATAGTACAAGACTCGAAGTTTGATTCTGAATCAATGCATTCATCTCATCAACCATGGCATGACGCCATTCAGGACTTTATTAGCAATGGTGAAGCATGTTGGCTCTTGCGGGTGAGGCTGTGTAGTGTGAGCAATGTGAGTTGAGGGTGAAAAACGAGAGGGTGGATTTCGAGTTGTTCTAAGAGTCATCTTATGTGTACATACAGGTTGTTGTGGCTGTGGTGTACTAGATGGAGGAGAGGGTATTGTTGTTGATGATGGACTCAATGCAGGCAGGGTATTAAGATGTTGGGATAGGATAGGACACAAGGGATCATCTGGTATAGTGTTTAGGTTCGAAGAGGAGTCAACTATATCAAAATTTGGCTGAGGCAATGTTTGAGGAGTGGAGCTGATGGGCTTGGACACTGATTGTGTAGTAGGAGTGGAATATACCTGTGTAGGTGCACTGCGAGGCACATCAGAAGACGAATCTTGTTGCATGGTAGGAAAGAAAACCTGTAACGGCACAGAAATCCAGGCACCATCAGACTCAGATCGTTTTGGCTCAGCCTCTAATTGTATATGGAAGGGAAAAACTGACTCAAAAAATTTTACATGTCTGGCTATATAGAACCGTCGAAGCTTGGGATCATAACATCTATAACCAAGGTGAGCAGGGCTGTATCCAAGAAAAACACAAGCAGTGGAATGGTAGTCGACTTTGTGCCGATTATAAGGCCTTAAAAATGGATAACACAAACACCCAAAGACTCGAAGAAAGGAGTAATCTGGGGACATGTTGTAAAGACACTGGAAAGGAGATTTGTGAGCATTAATAGAGGAGGGCATGCGATTAATTAAGAATACCACTATTTCAAAGGCAAAGTGCCAGAACCTCTTAGGAACATTTCCAGTTGCTAAAAGAGTGAGACCAGTCTCGACGATATGTCGATGACGTCGTTCAACAGCCCCCTGTTGTTCATGCGTATGGGGACACATTACGCGATGTTCAATGCCAGTGTTGTGAAAATACTTATTCAACTTTCTATATTCTCCTCCCCAGTCACTCTGAATAGCCTTAATTTTGGTATCAAATTGCTTCTCAACTCATTTTTGGAAAAACTGGAAAATATCAAATACCTCGGATTTGTATTGAATAGGGAAGAACCAGATATATTTGCTAAAATCATCAACAAATAAGACATAATAGACATGTCCATCACAACTCGGAGTGGGAGAAGGACCCCAAACATCCGTATAGACTAACTCAAGAGGGCGTGCAGCCCTTTTATTGGAAACTGAAAGATGACTTCTAGACAACTTGCCTAAAGGACAATGTAAACAAGAAAAAGGACTCGACGAAGGAAGAACTGGGAGGCCAAGACCACTAAGGATTTGTTGCTGGATACGAGCTTGAGGGTGCCCAAGACGCCTATGCCAAATAGAGGAATCAACTTGAATAGCAAGAAACGCTTCTAGCCGCCTCTTTATTGAATTGGAAGAAAACTGGTAAAGGCCATTAATGCTCGGCCCGGTGAGGATAACTTTCCTGGTGACCTGATCCTTAATAAAAAAATGGTTAGGAAAGAACTCAAAAAAGACACCATTCTCTTGTGTAAATTTTTGAACAGAGAGTAGAGATTTAGTAACAAAAGGAACATGTAAAACATTAGATAGGGAAAGAGATTTAATAAGGGAAGTCATAACACTAGAGCCAACACCCGCAATAGGCAAATGCGCACCATTTCCAACCTGAAGAGAATCGTCTCCTTGGTATTCATCATAATGATAGAATTGATTGAAATCTGGCGTCACATGATGGCTGGCGCCAGTATCCGGATACCAAGTTGAGGGGCCAGAGACTGCCGAAGAAGAACCGGCCTGAACAGAGTGCACACTAGGTGGGGCAGATGGAGGACGCTGGTAACACTGCCACACCTCATGTCCATAATGGCCACAGAACTGACATCGAGGCCTATTTGAATCAGATCCCCAATTGGGGTGCTGACCGCGTCCCCCATAATGTTGGCCCCGTCCACGTCCGCCACGACCGTCACGACCGCGGCCCCTATAACCTCCTCCACCACGACCTTTAGGAGGTGGAAACTGCTCTGTGCGCTGAGAAACATGGACAGAAGGAACAGGTTGTGCAGTTGGAATAGTCACAGTAGTTTGTGAAGCAGGAGAATCAATATTCAAGGCCTTCAAGAGATCATCATATATAAATTCGTGACTCATCAATAAACTTTGTAACAGAAAACGTTACCGGTTCAATTCGAGTTTGGAGTGATGAGACAAGAGGTTTGTATTTAGCTTTCAAACCTCGAAAAACATATACATTAAAGTCATTAGAAGAAAGTGGTTTACCAGACGCAGCCATCTCATCGGCCAACCTCTTGGCCCTATTAAGAAAGCGCATAACCGATTCTTCAGCACCTTGTTCCAGTCGTTGTAGAGCCATGTGAATGGCCATAACACGAGTATTGTTAGGCGAGGCAAGAGACACTTCCAAAGCAAGCCAGGCTTCCCTTGCCGCCTTTTTGTTAACCACAATAGAAAGACCTCCAGGGTAACAGACGATAAGATGGAACTTAAGAGAAGGCTGTCCTGCTGAACCCATTTTTGGTAAAAAGGATTCGGTTCTGGTAGATCACCTTCTTGAAACGGTTGAATGATTGGTGCAGGACATGGAAATGATCCATCGATATAACCCATGACTCCCAAGCCAACCAAAAAGGGTTCCATTTGTGCTCTCCAAAACACATAGTTGGTCTCAGTGAGTTTTATGGAGATGTGATGATGAGTTTGGGTAAGTGGATGTGTTGCGAGATCTTGTGCAACAGACGGTTTCAGGGGAAACAGAGTTTTGGGAAGAGTGGGTTGATGATTCAACCTTAGAGGTGGAGGAGGCATCAATCAATTTGGGATCGATAGTTGCCATTGAAGCTGTTAGGCTCCGCTACCATATAGAATCACAAGCAAGAGTGTAGTGAATCGGATTTGAATGGTGCCGTTGCTCTATTATTGTAGTGGTATATTAAGTATTACAGTTGGACTCTAAAATCTATACAGATACAAGATAGAAGCCCTAACCAAATACATGATAAGAGTCCCAACACTTTCAAGATAATCACACTAAGTATAACCTATCATTATATCAAATAGTTACAGATAATAGTAGAAGCCGAAGCTTCTAAGAGATAAGCTCCAGTGTTGGATTATCTCCAAGAGTTAGGAATTTTTTTTAAAAAAAGTTATCTAAATAAAAAGAACCCTAAAAGACATAATGTTTATATCATGAAATTCCAATAGTTTTTAAAACTCTAAAGACATAGTATTAATATTATAGGATTTTAAAGGTTTATATTTAATTTAAAAATAAAATGTTAAAAATTTTCATAAAACATTTTCTAATAAAGAAAGTATTATCATATAAACTTTGCAAAGTGCCGCCAAAACCAACCTTTTTTCTTTTTACTCTGCAACAACCAACACTTGATGGCAAGAAATGAGGCCAAGGAACAGTGAATCAACAACCAACAACCAACAGTGAATCATGACCAAGAGATAAACTAGGACCCATTACAGAAGCAGCACAAGGACCTAAGCCCAAGGAATTACCCTCCTCAACATCGACTTCGGGAGAAGAAAGTACATCCGATGCATTGAGCATCGTTCGTGGTAGCACAAGAGGGTCTAGGAAGAAGCAAAGAGTATGTCTTAATGCAACAGTGGGTAGCCAATAGAACAACTCTTTGGCTTGTGCAGAAGAAAGAAAATGAACTTTGCAAGAGCATTTTATAATAGAATGGCGGCTACTTTTTAAGTTAAATATGTAGTACCAAATTTGTTATATAACATCAAATAGGACTTCAGCCTACAACTGTGTATAAGAAATATACAACTAAAGAAAAATTAACTAGATTAGAAAAGAAAATTTATCAGTCCTGGAATTTCCAGAAATTCCAAAAACCGATGGACATGCTTAATCTCTGGACAGCAAGTACCACAAGAGAATTTCATTCCAAGTATCAGGGACCCCAGGCAGACACCAGTGGCTGCAATCAGGCACCGCCGGATTGTCACTCCAAGTACCAACATGAGCATCACTGCGAAAAGCTCCCATAGGCGTCACGTGCATAACTGTTACTGGAATTGCTGCTTCTTTCACAACCTTGGTTATGATGTCTGAAAATGGGCTCCGGTCTCTCCCTCCAGGCTTTGACGAAGGTCGTTGAGTCACTTTGCAATAAAGACGAGGCCGGCCACTGATAGACGTACAACCAGCACATCAGTTTAGTTCAGAAGTCTTCTATGTAAATCTGAGTAACTAAACAAGACTGACACAACTAAAGACACAAAAAATAATTTCCACTATATCTTTCATGACATTTTGAAGCGAGTAAATATGATTGACTAAAAGCCTAAACAATCACTGAATTAAAGGAGAAAGGAATAAGAGAAGCAAAGCCATGAGGGTCGAGTGAAAACTTGAGACAATTTTCACACTCGGATGAGCCCAGCTATCAATCCAGTTTAATCATCTCTTTCCCTTCCCCATTTTCTTCTTCCCACCCTTCTTAGTGCGAGATTAAGCATGCTTATGTTCTTGTATTTATTCTCTACTCTATTCTCCTTGGAAGTAGCAGGCTTGAAATGGATAAGGTTCCATTTAAAGAAGTCCATCACTAGGTCAAGATCAAAACTACCAGAACATAATGTATGTGAAAATCCATGAGTTTATCAGCTCAAGAAAACTCAAGATCCATGAGTTTAAAGTGAGAAAAGGGAAGTTCTGCCATTTTACTTATATCAATGTATTAAAAGACTCCACTCTTCACCCATTACAAAAGTTGAATGATCCTGACTTTTTCCGGTTTTCCCAGAACGTAATTTGTTCAGGTGTACTCTATAAGAGGTACCATTGTGATCCTGCTTCATTCTGGAAACATGATATCCTCTGGTCACTAAATGAAAAACTGCTCCAATGTCTACGGAGACTGTTAATAGTATTGTACTGCCATCTCTTCAGCTTAAACCTGAAGAATTGATGGTTGACCAATATTAATAAAAAGATTTCTTCTTTTGTCTAACTACAAAAACATTATCAGCTACGGAGGCAATTATTTAACACTCTAAACTTCTAGGCTTTTACAGTAGAAGTTCAGCGATCTTATATCAGATTAGCAATGCTGCCAAATCCAGAGTCCTTAGGAAGTACCCCACCAGTGGTTTTTTCACACGTAGAAATTGTTGTATGTTATCAGGCACCGAGGCATGACGAGCTTAGGTTGGAACTTAAATGGAACAAATCCATGAAACTTTCTTCCACATAGATTTATTATAGGTGTTCTTGCAATATCAGGAGATTCCAATTGGCTACTACAGACATCTGCTAATAAATAACTTCAATTTTCTTTCAGCAGGTCCAACACCAGTCATATCCAATCTATTAGAATTTAACACAAAGCCTATCAGCTCCTATCAATGAGTATTGAGTCATCTTTGGACCATATATTGCATCATTTACTGGAAAGTACGCTAAAATATGTTTAGTGAAGACTTCTTGCACTCTGATAATCATGTCATTGAAATTTATTTTATCGCATACAACCTTCAGGAGAAAAAATTTGAAAAAAATAAATGAACTATTTCAACAAAAAACCATGAGTATTTGAACTGGATCAATCAAGAGAAAATTAAATTGAGAACCCTAGACAATCTTATATAATGTTGAAACAGATATTGAATGAACAAAATGGCAGGAAGTAGAGAAGAAGGCAACATACTTCCAATGGGAGGATTCAAATGTCCGGAAGAAAACACTTGTTCTATTTGGATTGACTGAGGTCTCAACCCATGATGCCCATGTTTCTAATGCCCTTTTGAAGGCAGCGGTGATGGGCATTCCAAGCTTCACAGATCCACCAGCCATGAAATACCAGCCCCTGTCTGAAAACACACATTAGAAGGAATATACTTCTCTATAAGACCAATTTGAATTACTAGTAGAAAAATGAATGGTCATCCAATCCGGAGACAATAAGAGATGATCAACATGAAGTACACCAAAAAATTGATAAGGGTAATGTTTTAGATAAATGTAAAGTGATAGGTTAGGCAGAATTGTGATAGTATTATACTTCCTATTGTATATCCTCTTATTGTATGATGTTAATTATAATGGTAATATATACACACCAGGACAGCTTAGAATTGCTGCCTGAGTACTTTCGTTTATGGTAGCGGAGCAGTAGTCTATCTTTTGAAGCAAATCCTCTCTCTTTTCTTCCTGCAATGGCCTCGACTTCTTCTACTCTTTATTCTACTGTTTCTTCTTCCTCCTCTTCTTCTTCCACCCAACCTGCTTCCCTTCATTCGACTGTTCACTCTGTATTGAGTGTGAGTAACATCAAAAACTGTGTCCCAGCTACCCTAGATTTCTCCAATTTTCTTGTCTGGCAAAGTCTGTTGTACACAGTCTTCCAGTCCCATCAGGTAACAGGCCATGTTGACAGAAACAGTGCACAACCTCTTCCTACCATCCCTTCATCTGAACCTGGTGTTCCCTCTGAACCAAACCCAGCCTTCTCTCAATAGAATCAAATAGACAGTACTTTGGTTACTTGGATCTTTGCCACTGTTAGCCCCGATATCCTTAAACACATAGTTCGTCCTGGTGTTGTTCAAACTGCGCGAGAGGTTTGGCCGGCAGTGGAAGCCCTATTTCACGATCATGTTCATGCTAGGTACATGGAATATAGGTCTGCATTTGTTCAGTCCAAAAAGGGGTCTAGGTCAGTCTTTGAATATCTTCAGTCTGTTAGGAGTATAGCTGACAGTCTTGAGTCCATTGGGAGAGGTTTGAGTGAGGATGATGTTGTTTTACAAATTTTGGATGGGTTGCCTGATGCATATTCTGATTTCGTTACTATGATGACGAATAAACATCCACTTCCCAACTATTATGAACTACGGTCTGCTTTAATGGCTCATGAGTCTCGTCTTGGTAAGGCCAAGTCCTCTTCTGTTACTGTCGATTCATCCCAAGCCTTATTTGCCTCTTCTCGTGGCAGAGGTAATCGAGGCGGTTTTAATAAGAACCGGGGTGGTCGTGGTGGTGGCTATCAACCTTCTTCGTTTTCCCCGGAAACCTCTAGTTTTTCTTCTTCTCCTCACCCTCCTCGTCCCTCTTCTGTGTTGGGACCTGGCCCGGTACGTTGTCAGCTCTGTGATGGTTACCAACATACCGCTAAGCATTGTCCTCAGCGTATCTCCGTGACCACTTTTGCTGGGGTGCATGATATGTCTTCTTCTTCTGGTTCTTGCGGCCCGGTTTGGTATGCTGATTCAGGTGCCACTAGTCATATGACTAATGACACTTCGAATCTTGATTCTTTTACTGAGTATTCTGGTTCTGACTCAGTTCAAGTTGGCGATGGTAATTTTCTTCCTATTACTCATGTTGGCTCCAAAATTTTTCGCATTGGTTTCACTTCTGTTCGGTTGTGTGATGTGTTGGTTGTTCCTCTTCTCACTAAAAATTTGATCTCTGTTAAACGTTTTGCCACTGATAATAGTTGTTCTGTTGTTTTTTATTCCAATGGTTTCTTTGTGAAGGGTCATCGCTTCAAGCATCACCAGATTCGTTGCAATGATCATGGGCCCTTATATTCTGTTCGTGTGTCTTCGTTTCATCCTTCTGCTTTTGTGAGTCATCGAGTTTCCTCCACTCTCTGGCATGCTCGGCTCTGTCATCCAGGACTACCCGTTTTGCAGCAGTTTCTCAGGCATAATTCCTCGAGTTCTACTTCAATGGCGGATCCTGGCTTTTGTCAAGCATGTCAGATGGGCAAACATACAATGCTGCCCTATCCAACGTCTTCTTCTCCTAGTTTAGGTTTATTTCATGTTGTCCATTGTGATGTTTGGACATCACCAGTTGTTTCTTTTAGTGGTTTTAAATATTATGTTCTTTTTCTAGATGAATTTTCAAGGTTCTATTGGGTTTATCCCTTAAGGAATAAAAGTGATGCTTTCAATATTTTCAAGCAATTCCATGTTCAAATCAAGACTCAATTTTCTTTACCAATACGATTCTTACAATCTGATGGAGGGGGAGAGTTTTGTAGTGTTGCTTTCGATTCTTATTTGCGTACTCATGGTATCCAGAGTAGGCTTTCATGTCCACATAGTCATCAGCAGAATGGCATGGCTGAGCGCATGCATCACACACTTTTGAATGGTATTCGGTATGTTCTTTATCATGCTCATATTCCTTTACAATTCTGGGTGGAGGCTCTTTGTTATGTTAATTTTGTTATTAACCGTATTCCCCATAGCACTTTGAAGTGGTCTAGTCCTTTTAAAATTCTGTATGGTTATAACTCACCTGTCGACCAGTTTCGTGTCTTTGGTTCATCCTGTTATCCTCATAACATGCATCCATCGTCTCATAAGTTATCACCTAGGGCATCTTTGCATGTATTTGTAGGAGTCTCTGCATGCATCAGGGTTTCCGCTGCTACAATCTCTCCACTAAAAAGGTTATAGTTTCTCGTAACGTAACCTTTGATGAAGCTACTTTCCCTTTTTCCCACGCCTCTCAACCAACATCTCCAGCCCCAAGAGTGTCTTTTGATCCAACTCTAGTTTTTACTTTACCTGGTGCACCGGTTACGTCAACAACCACCTCTCTACCTTCAACCCTATCTCCACCATCTCAACCATCGTCTTTATCTCCATCATCCCGTGTTCAACCAGAACATCCACCACAGTCCTCTCCCATCTTAACAACCCAACCCTCTTCTATTTTGCCAGATCATCCTATACAGTCCTCTCCAATCTTAAACACCCAACCCTCTTCTCTTTTGCCTTTGCAATCCTCTTCGCCACCCTCTTCCTCTTCTCCTGTTGTCCACGCTCCACAACATCCCATGATAACCCGTACCCGTGCTGGAACACGCAAACCAATCCAACGATTAAACCTCCTCACTGAAACCTTTCCCACAAAACCTAAAACCTATAAAGAAGCTTCAAAAGATAGGCGATGGTGTGATGCCATGAATGACGAGTTCCAGGCTCTCAAAACAAATAACACTTGCCTTCTTGTTCCACCCCCTCCCTCGGGTGTGAATGTGATTGGGTCAAAATGGGTCTATAGGTGCAAATATAATTCTGATGGTACTCTGGAACGGTACAAAGCACGTCTAGTGGCGCAAGGTTTTTCTCAAAAACCAAGGGAGGATTATGGCGAAACTTTCAGTCCGGTGGTTAAGCCGGCCACCATACGGACAGTACTCACTCTTGCTCTGTCGTTTGGTTGGTCTCTCCGGCAACTCGATGTCAAAAACGCCTTCTTAAACGGTTTTCTTCAAGATGTCTATATGAAACAACCGCCTGGGTTTGAAGATTCATAGAATCCTTCTTATGTTTGTAAGCTGCAATGTGCTTTGTATGGGTTAAAGCAAGCACCACGTGCTTGGTATTTTCGTTTTGCTTCTTTTCTTTGTTCTCACGGGTTTGTAGCAAGCAAGTCCGATGCCTCTTTGTTCGTTTTCCGGGCAGGTCGAGATATGGCTTTTCTTCTCTTGTATGTGGATGACATAATCCTGACTGCATCTACTGATTCTCTTCTTCAACAGCTATTACACTTGTTAAAGAAAGAATTTCAGATGACTGATCTTGGCAACCTGCATTTTTTCTTGGGTATTCAGGTGCATCATGTTACTGATGGTTTACTGCTTCATCAAGGGAAATATTTGCAATCTGTGTTTGAACGTGCAGGTATGCAATCTCTTAAACCGGCTTCTACACCAATGCAGCCACGATTAACTCTTTCTGCAAATCAGGGAGAGTTATTGAATGATGAGGAACAGAGTCTTTATCGGACTACAGTTGGTGCTTTACAATATCTCATGTTCACTAGGCCGGATGTTTCATTTGCTGTTAACACAGTGTGTCAATACATGCATGCACCGACAACAGAGCATTGGAAAGCGGTGAAACGCATTCTTCGTTATCTTTCAGGTACTCGGACACAAGGTCTTCTTCTTCGCTCTACTCTGGTTGACACCATTGCTGCTTATTCAGATGCGGATTGGGCTGGTTGTTTAGATACCCGTCGTTCCACAACGGGTTTCAGTCTTTACTTGGGCAGTAATTTGATCTCTTGGTCTGCCAAGAAGCAAAGGACTGTGTCCCGGAGTAGTGCTGAATCGGAATACAGAGCTCTTGCAAGCACTGTTGCAGAGGTTTGCTGGCTTCGTTCTCTTCTTATTGAACACGGTTTTCCTCCAAAATTACCTGTTGTTGTTGTCCATTGTGATAATCTTTTTGCTACATACTTAGCTCAAAATCCTGTTCAGCACCAGCGTACTAAGCACTTGGAGATTGATCTTCATTTTGTTCGTGAAAAGATCCAATGGGGACAGATTTCTGTAGTCCATTTTGCAACAGATCAGCAACTAGCTGATATTTTTACCAAGTCCTTGGGGGTTGCTATTTTTAAATCTTTGTGTGCCAATTTGTGCTTGGCTAATTTAGCCACGCTCAAATTGCGGGGGAATGATAAGAGTAATGTTTTAGATAAATGTAAAGTGATAGGTTAGGCAGAATTGTGATAGTATTATACTTCCTATTGTATATCCTCTTATTGTATGATGTTAATTATAATGGTAATATATACACACCAGGACATCTTAGAATTGCTGCCTGAGTACTTTAATAATATCAAGTTCATGGTTCCTCCAAAAAAAAAAAAAATTCAAGTTCATGGCAAATTGCTTTGATATTTAAAGAAATACGGTAACAGAGTTTACTGAATGAGCTTTTTCGGACCACAAATGACAAACATGCACTTGAAAAAAATTTTCTCCTCTATTCTTTAGCGGTGACCTCATTTTTTCTATTCTGGAAACTGGGTTGATTTTGCTGGAACTATATGGAAACGATCGACTTACCATCATGATTGTAAATACAACAATTCCAACCGTACATTTAACTTATGCAGGGAGAAGACAGCACGAATTACCCCTAATTAGTTAGCAGAGCAGAACACAAATTGCAGTGTCCAACTTATGATGTCAATGATGATGGGTGAAGCTAATGAGCACAAATATAACAACAACAAAGCAGTTAGTAATGTGTATTATAAAGGATGGAAGGGATATATCTAAGTAAATGATGCAGGAACGCAAGAGTAAGATACGTTTTCCAGTGATGTAAAAGAAATTTAGTTCGTCAAGATCACCAGTAAGAGAAATATAACTTACAGGTCAAAAAGTTTACTTGGCGTCCACCAGTGCCCAGAATTGAATACTAGAACATCAGAATCAATCCACTCGTTGCTCATATCATCCAACTTTTCAAGCCTGAGTGCCGTTTTAACTCTCTTTGGTGAATGCCTGGGCACTGGCCCAGGCTGCACAAGGAAAACTGAGCGGTAGAAATCAATTCTCAAATCAAATGAACTAAATCTCACACCTAAGAACCTAATGCGTTTGGTGATCTTATTCCCACTAATCTCGTAAACACTCCTCTTATCCTCCACACCGGTCATGAGCAAACATATCAAAGATTGCCACTGCGTTCGACTCAAGGAGTCACCAACAAAAACAATTCGTTTCCCACGCAGCTTCTCAAGGGCTTGGCGAGCGTTGAACCTTGGGATGTCACAATCTCTAGGCTTCCATCTCCATTTGGTGTAACCCCTATCCCTTCTTCCATTAGCCAAACAATCAAATCCGCGCTCCACAAAAGGACACAGTGAAGCATTATATAAAGGGTAACCATCATCTTGGATCCAACTTCCTTGAAAAACATTGCACTCGCCAATTGAAGCATTTGGGTTGGGAATAGCATGGTCATCATAACTATGGCTCACAGGCTGAAATGTGGGCACAAAATACCAGTATGCACATGCCACGAAGAAAAGAAAGGATACTAAGGAGGCAACGGCAATGATACCATTGAAGGACTGAATGATCCAAAATCTACAATGCCCCTTTAAAGTTATTCTCTTCCCAAAAGCAAAAACCCTCTTACAAAGATCCCATAAATGGCCAAATGAGCCCTGATTTGGACTACTATTAACCATTTTTGGTTGTATATGATCTTCAGAATGCACAGTCATTGAAGAATTTAGCCTTTTTTTGCGCATAAAAGGAAAAGAAAAGAAACGAACTCAACTTATGTAATACTCAACTCATAGACAGAATGAACAAACAGAGAACTAAGACAAAATAGTCAGCATATGGCAGAGAAAGCTAAGCTTTTGAATGGAAACACACACGCATTGGCGGATATATGTGGAGCAGAGAGGAATGAATCAGGCAAAGATCAAAACTTAAATAGAATCTCTAAAGTTGACCATAAGAAGGAGGGAGAGAAACGAAGAAATGGAGTTTTTAATTTAATTTTTTAAAAGAAAGAAAATTTATTTACAACAGGCAAAATAACAGCTATTAGATATTTTCTTACAGGAGCATTAAATCTCGCCTGCACAGGGTGGGGTGGGGTGAGGTGAGGTGAGGAAGGAAGCAAAAGCAAGCTTGGTGGTGGTTGTATGTGGGGTTGGGTTGGGGCTGAGGTGGGTGGAATCACTTGCTTGCAGGTGCCGCTGGATTTAAGAGTCCTTTTTTTTCTTTTTTTAATCTTCTCGTGGATTTGTTTCTGGTAAATTAAATCTATTAGATATATTTAAAGCTGTATCCCTCACTAGGTTTTGACACATAAGATTTTTGGGGTCTTGCTTTATTACCATGTGGAGTCTTTGGGGTTTTTTTTTTGCCATGTAGAAGGGTTGTAGGTGTAGCTTGATTGGTTATAATGATAAACATAATTATCCCAGAATAACTTGATCTTAATTATACTCTTTTAAAAAGAATTCCGGTCACACCCAAATTGTTCAAAAGAAAAATCATAAGCAGAGATTGGTATTATATATTTATTTTTTCTCATTAAACTGATAATTGACTATAGTGATAAACATAATTATCTAAGAGTTTCTAATCAATTATGATAAGAATAAAACTCTTTTTATTATAACTCTTTTTATTAGTTATGTCATTGATTTGAAAACAAAAGTCATCGTCATTGTATTTTTATTATTAAAAATATATACACACATACATATATTAATATATATATGTCCGTACGTAGATTATATATTACTTATTCTTGCTTTATATCCTAGAACATAATTGGATCCAACGAGGCCAATCATGTGGTGTGAGTTAGCATAATTGAAGTCTTTAATTAAGTCTGTTGGAATCCTTAAGAGGGAAAATTGAAATATTCCCAGGTGAACGAGAGATGTATGATGCTCTAATTATTGATTGAGTGATAAATTACCAAATAAGCTAATAGTATACAAAATGTAATTTAAAACATCCAACAAACTCTCCTTATAAGCAATATACGATGACAACGAGGTGTGCGTGCAATATGGACAGGAAAATTGAATTAAATTGAGATAATAATGGATGGATGGAGTGGGGGGTTGCATTATGCACCAATCGCATCACAAAATGGTTGCCGCCGGGCTCATTTTTATCAACGAAAATCACCTTAAAATGGCAAAATTTTCTCTACTGAATTTGGGTCCAACCCTAATTAACTTTTGTAGTGCGTACTCACGAGTCACGATAATATTTCCTTGATTTACTGTATTATTGTTATCTGATAAGAATCATATTACCTTTAGATTGATAAACTTTACAACTGATAAGATAATATTGTTATTCAAAACTAACCTTTAATCATTTTTATTTTTTTTATCGTGTATTACTTCAAAAATTCCATCATCTCTCTTCAAATACAGCAAATACAGTCTCTCTTTTTGTATGTGAAATAATAATCTCTCTATGTGATAGGTTCTCTATCACTCATTCAATTTCTTTTATTCATTCTCTGTTTTGTTTTTGCACCACACAAAGTCTAGATACAGTCTCTGTCTGTGTGTGATACAGTTTCTATATTATTCACTCATTCTCTTTAATTCCTTCTTTGTTTTGTTTCTATCCTTCTTTGTTTTGTTTCTATTTGCATAATGTACGAATGCTGATATAGTATTAAAGTTATTTTATCTCTCATAATTAAGCATCCGATTTGTTTTTATATCCTTTTTATTTCCCCAATCTATTTTAATCATTTTTATATTTTTTTATTAGTGCAGGAAAATATATATTAAAGCATTGGATGAATTGACTTCTAACAATGACTTATGAAAAATTCAAGTTAGAGTTTCGAGATTGTAGGAATCCTTGAATACAAAATTATAGAACCTTCTTATTAGTCCAGATATGAGTTTAACTGATGCAAAGGTATGTTTTAATTTTTCATGTCTTTTAATTTGTTCATTTTTCATTTCATAAATTAATTTTTCTTTATATTATTATTTTTTGTAATATTTTTTGGTGGTTTCTTTTCTTTATTATATATTTTTTATCATTTTATATTTTCTTAATTATTTTTTCTGTTACTTTTTATTTTTTATTTTAGGACTCAATTATGCATGTTTAAATTTACAAAATTAAATAATATTTATCTTAATTTTAAATATTTTTTATCTATTTTTCCGATTTATATTCTATTTTTTGTATAAAAACTTTTCTTCATAATAATAGATTTTTCTATTTTTTTATTGATTTCTATTTTAAAAAGTACTCATTTTATGTTTTTTATTTTTTGTTTATTATTAACTAATTCTTATAATTTTTTATTCTATGTTTAATTTTTTTTATTTTAGGGGTCAATTATGTAGGCCCAAGCATAGATAAACAAATGTTGCAGGTATAAATTTACAAAATTAATTATTATTTATATTATTATTGAGTTTTTATTTTATTTATTTTTCCAATTTATTTTAATTTTCTATTTTAATGTTCTTTCTTCATAATAATAGTTTTTTCTAATTTTTTCCTGATTTTTATTTTTAGAAATTACCCTCTTATTTGTTTTTTGTTTGTTTATTATTAATTAATTATTTTATTTTTTAATTTATTTTTTAATATATATTTTTTTTGGGCTCACTGATGTACGTTTAAATATAAAAAATTAATCATTATTTATATGATTATAAATAGTTTATTTTATTTATTTTTCTGATTTATATTCTATTTTCTAATTGAAATTTTTTTGCATAATAATATTTTTTATTTATTTTCCTGATTTACATTTCTTTAAAATTAGTCTCTTAAGTTTATTTACTTTTTTGTTATCATTCATTAATTCTTTTGATTTTTACTTCTGTTGTTTAATACTTTTGTTGTTTTTTGGCTCAAAAATCCATATTTAACTTTGCAAAATTAATTACTATTTATATTATTATTAAATAGGGTTTTAAAAATTATTTTTCTGATCTATATTATATTTTTATGTTTTAATTTTTTTTATAATAATATTTTTTATTTATTTTGCTGATTTATGTTTTAAAAATTACTCTTTTATATTTTTATTTTTTTGTTATTATTAATTAATCGTTTTAACTTTTTCTTCTGTTGTTTAATATTTGTTTGTTTTAGGGGCCAATATTGCATGTTTATGTTTAAAAAATTAATTATTATTTATACTATTTTTAAATAGTTTATTTTATTTATTTTTCTAATTTATATTATAATTTATATTTTAATATTTTTTTAATTTCCAGATCTACATGAAAAAAATAGAAAAAATTGATAAAAAATGTATAACTTGGAAACAAATCATGTGCAAATTTTTTTAATATTACATAAGAAATGCCTAGAAATAATAGTTGAAATGTTAAGATTTTTTAAAAATTAATTAATAAGTAAGCCCGTGGAACCGACGGGGAGTGAGCTAGTTATACCTGAGAGGCCAGGACGTACAGAGTTAGTGTCTGTCTGGCTTTGTTTTCTCTTTTCTTTTTTTTTCTTCTTTCTTTTATTTGATTTAGAACTGTCGGCTTTCGAAGTTTCTGGACATATTGCATCTTATTCCTATGGCCCCAGGGATGGATGAGCACGGAAAAGGGGTTAATTACATTTTTTTTCCCAAGCAAGCAGGGTATTTCATTCATTAATATAATAAAACATGAGACAAATATAAGTCCGACTACAAAATAGAAATCCAAATATAATTATCCAAATATAGCGGCCCAAAATAAAGGAAACATAACTAATGAAAATTGGGCAATCTAATACTAGTCAATACCAGTGAGGTTCCAAAATTCCATGAAGTTGTATTGATGCCTTCTAAGTCCAGCAACTAATCTTGATGTCTTATTCTAAAGTCAAATTTCACCAAGCGGGAGTTGAGGCTCAACTGTAAGCAAGACCCGAAGAGGATCGTCGTCATCACCTTCATTGTCGTAAGAGCATGAAAATGGAGGGTAAAAGGAATGAGGAAAACGGTGAACAGTTACCCATAGAGCATTTTGAAAAATAGTCGCTAAGGGGGTAGATATCTGTATCATTACATTTGATTTAGTCAGATATGTTGGGTTAAGGTAATTAACATGTGCATTAGTGATTAATTAATTAGCCAATTAGTGCTAATTAGTGATTTAATCCAATTACCTAACCATGTGCTTAATTGATTTTGATTAATGGCAACCTAGGTTTATGAATATTTTAATCCACCAACCAAACCCTTGAATTAAAAAATGAATTCAGATTTCTTAAGGTTTGAGGTTAGTGGGATTGGTGTGTGTACTAAGGGTATTATTTTAATGGGTTAATGTCTCTTTCCTAGCTTGGACCACATTGCTTTTCTTACAACTTTGAGGCATTTCTTGGAGATGCTCCCATACCCTATGAACCGGAAATTAAGCTTGAATAAACCTAGAAAATATTTGTTTAGTGATCTGGGCAGAGCTTTTAAAGATTCATCTCTATTTAGCCCCGACTTGGGATCCTCAAACATAGATACCTAGTCAGCCCGTGCTGATTTTCTGGAAGATTGAGGCAACTTGTTGTAGACGCTCCCATGCTCTATAAACCTCGTATCTAGCTTAGTTTAACTCAGAAAATGTTGGACTAAGAATCTGGGCAGGTCTCATAACGGTTAGATTCCAATCTAAGCTTCCTAGGATCTTCAAACCTAGGAGTCTGCTAAGCTTCCTAGGATCTTCAAACCTAGGAGTCTGCTAAGCTTTGGCTAACTTTCTTGTATCTTGGAGCCATCTATTGGAGGCGCTCCTATGAGCACAAAACCTGCAAGTTTGTTTCTCTCTGTTCTGCAGGTGTTTGTTTAAAGGACTGCAAAGCTCTCACAACGACTCATTCTGATTCAGTCTAACCTAAGAGAATCAAATATAGGCAGCGGCTTAGCATGTGCAGACCACTTTCTGGAATTTGAAGTGATGAAAGTTTTGGCGCCAATGATGCCAAATCTCGATGTAGCAGAAAGTGACAGCTAGCCGTTGGAAGATGAGGCTACCACTTCCCCCAGCCTCTATAAATTGAAGGAAGACTAAAAACTCAAGTTAGAGCTGCTATTACAAAGTCTTGCCATCATACTACTTGAGTTACACTTGCAGTTCTCTAAAAGAGCCTAAATTGAGTGATATCTTAAAGGCTAAAGAGTTGAGCTTAATTGTACATCTTCTTGACTTTGTCATTGAAGATTCCTTGCTGTGAAATTAGAAACACCTTAGTGGGAACTTGGGATTAGTTTGCTTAGGTGGGATTCAACAAACCGGGGAGTTTTGTGGTGAGTGATAGATTTGAGCTTAGCCTAGGAAAAAGCTTGTAAAAGGTTATGGTTGAACCCGTAAAAGCCACGGTATAGTGAAGGTTAGAAATCTTAAGGTGGACTTCTTGAGTAGTGGATGTAGTCCTTAGTGGTGAACCACTCTAAATTGTTGTGCCAATCTCTCTAACCTTTCTCTCTTAAGTGTATATTAGTGTGTGCATTAGTGCTCATAATCTGCAGATTCGAGTCCAAGAAGGATTTGGTATTAACCCTGCCAAATCAGTGATTAATCGAAAAGGGGCTAATTCACCCCCCACCCACCCTGGTAGCGAAGCAAGGATCTCTGTTTTTGGATTAACCTGCAGGAGAAAAAGATCATGGCATTCGAGGGATACAACATCAACAAGGCTCCATACTTCAATGGGTTGAACTTCGACCATTGGAAATTCCGTATGAAGACTTTCCTTGAAGGAAAGGACTTGGAAATATGGCAAATTGTGAGCACTCCATATTCACGACCAGCAAAAGATATGTTGTTCTAGAATGAAGAAGAAATGAAGAAGGCAAGGCTAGATGCACAAGCAAAGAATGCTCTCCTTCGTGGCATTAGTCAAGCCGAGTTTGAGAGAGTGCGCTCTTGCAACACCGCACATGAAATTTGGAGCCTTCTTTGTGTAGCCCATGAAGGCACAAACCAAGTCAAAGAATCCAAGATGCACAGACTCATGAGGGACTTTGAGCTGTTTCAAATGAGGCTGGATGAGTCAATTCAAGAGCTAGACACAAGGTTCACAATTTTGTGTAACAACCTTGCTTGTCTTGGAAAGGTGGTCACAACAAAAGAAAAGGTGACCAAGATTCTCAGATCTCTTCCAACTGAATGGGAGCCTAAGGTGACAGCAATAGAGGAAGCTAAAGATCTAAACACCCTCACCTACAATGAACTTATGGGTAACCTCATTGTGCATGGCTCGAAATTTGAAAAGAAAGCCAAAAAGAAGAAAGAGCTTGCTCTTAATGCACAAAGAGATGATTCTGAGAGTGACTGAGACATTGCCTTCGTTATTCGGAATTTCATTAGGTTCATGAATAAGAGGAACCAAAGATGGAACCAAAGGGGGATCAAACTTGAAGAATCAAAGAAGGAACAACCTCTTTGCTTCGGGTGTAATCGTCCTGAACATCTCAAAGCCGATTGTCCTTCGCAAAGAAAACCTAAGTACGATGCTTCAAGAAGCAAAGAAAAGAAGGCAATGGTAGTATGGGATGATCTGGATTCTGAAAGTGATTCAGATGAAGAAGAGGCTGCCAACATATGTCTCGTGGCAAGAGGCAAAAATGAGGTATCAAATTCCGACCCTTCTGATTTTGAATTTGATAATATACAAGATGCATATGATGAATTGTTTATAAGCTTTAAGAAAATGGCAAAAGAAAACATTCAACTTAAACGGAAAATACAGGCATTAGAGTTTGAGAAGTCAGATCAACAAGCTAGAAGTGATAAGTTGAATGAAGAGCTAGTTTCATGTTCATCTGGTATCATTGATGCCAAACCAAATCTCGATGCACTAACTGATGCCTATAGTGAACTCAAAAAGAAAAGTAAGGCTAACTAGGAGATGTGTGATAAGGTTCAGAAAGAAAATAATAGGCTGACCAGATACTGTGTCTATCTAAATGATATGCTAAAGAAATTCGAGTTTGGAAGTAAAGGTCTAGACATGATTCTTGGACAACAAAGACACACTCTTCAAAAAGTAGGATTAGGAGCAACACATATTGTCTTTGAGAATAAGAAGACTCACAGTCATACTCAACATACTTCCAAAAGTTCCTCATCATATAGAAATAAGTTCATTAAGTCTGATGCGAGCCATAGGAGTTACATTACTTGTCATTATTGTAGTCGACATGGGCATGGCATCAAAAATTACATTTTTAGGAAGAAGAATTGTCCCATAAACTTTATGTGGGTACCTAAAGGTACCAAAAGTAACCTCCAAGGACCTAAGCTTGTGTGGGTACCAAAAACCTGATTATTCTGCAGGAAAAGAGGGATCCATGGGTACTTAATAGAAGATGCTCAAGACACATGACCAGAGACCCATATATGTTCACATCCCTTTACTCAATAGACTGATGATCTGGCATCTGCGGTGCCAAATCGAAAGGCAAAGTTCTGGGTATAGGTAATGTTGGTAAAGATCTTATGATTGAACATGTGCTATTAGTTGATAATCTGAAGTTCAATCTTTTGAGTATAAAATAACTATGTGACCAAGGCTGCAAAGTGATTTTTAAAGCTAATGAATGCTCGGTAACTTACCTTGAGAATAATGATACTATCTTCATGGGTAAAAGATAAGGAAACCCATACTCTATCAATCTATGTGATGTTGTTAACCCCGTAAATAAGTATTTTTAGTGTTAGCACAGAAACTCCAGAGCTTTGGCATAGAAGATTAGAACATGCTCACTTGGAGCTCATGTCAAACTTGCTAAAGAAGGAGCTTGTAAGAGTCTTTCACAAATGAAGTTCGAGAAAGAAAGTGTATCCCGAGCTTGTCAACTTGGCAAACAAACCAAGAGCTCTTTCAAACCCAAGAAGGTTCTGTCCACATTCCGGCCATTGGAACTGTTAGTGTAATATGCCCAAAAGCCAATCATTGGATGATTGTATATAGTCATGTATATACATTAAGGTTATTTCAATAAATATGTTTATGTGATAAACGCTTGGACATATTTATAACCCCAGAATATTTTATATTCGTAAATGTCCCTAGTCGATTATTATTATGGATGGGTTGTAATAATAAATTAAGACTAGCGTATGTTGAGAATTATATGAGATATGAATTCTACATACGGGTACAAGTTAGAGAACTTGTGGTCTGGACTGACCCGACATAAGAACACTACATGGAATGTTATATGATTGTCATTAGTGGTTCTTATATGTATTGTCCTTAGACCTGAGATCATCAAGGTTCCCAATATGTGAGTCATATACTTTGATATTACTCTTGGCTATTCGTAACTGAGTAGACCTTAGTGTAATCATTGGGTATATGATATAATGTGTAGTGGGTTTTGTATGAACAAGATGGGATTCGTCCAACCCATATAACGGGTATATTATCAGTTGGGCCTCTTGATAGAGTTGAACTGTAAATGCATGGCC
The DNA here is from genome assembly GCA_028386065.3 of Turnera subulata. Classification (NCBI taxonomy): domain Eukaryota; kingdom Viridiplantae; phylum Streptophyta; class Magnoliopsida; order Malpighiales; family Passifloraceae; genus Turnera; species Turnera subulata. Next base: position 64,394 of record JAKUCV010003671.1, read on the forward strand.
ATGCTCGGATTATGTGATATGGTGATATCATTTGTATCTGTTTTACACAGTTAACTCGGGGATCAAGAAACTTAGATTAAAAATATATGAGATTGACTTATTCCATGTCTCGTGTTTAATCTTGATAATGTGACGAAAGGATAATGACATGTTTCCGAGGCATAATGAATCAGTACTGATCTTGTCGTTTGGGTAGCAATGATGTGTTGCTAGACGCCGCTTATTGTTTATAATTGTAAATGAGTTTGCAATTATTGCCAAACTTTACAAGTGCCTACAGGGTCACGCACTTAGAACTGTTGATTCGAGCTGGTGGTTAAACCATGGTTGGACCATGTATTCGAGCTAGCGGTTAAACCATGGTTGGACCGTGGTTCGACCAGGTATTTGAGCTAGTGGTTAGACTATGGTTGGATCGGGTCGTTTGGGTTGGTTCGGTTCAATAGTTACCAGAATTATTGAACCTGAATTATTGTCCTAAAGGCATAAAAGGATGTGTTATTTTATATATATGTTGATACATAAAATTGAGTTAGTGGAGACATGATCATGTAGATGATTGTGACTAAAGTATAGATAATGAAAAACACAATTATGCATGATAAGATGTATGTATGATTGGTTGGCCATTTTCTATATTAACTAACATGTAAACATATATGTGATATATGTAAGAGTGTGTAGTATGAGCAGATTTTGAGGTGAGCTCAACGCACAAACACATTCACAAGAGTTGTGAGAAAACACTCTAGGCTCTCTTGCTCTCGAAAATTCTGCAGCTAGCACTGCGGTTCGAGAGTGCTCGAGTTAGTGATCGTGAGACGGTTGCTAGCAGTCATCAACGGTTCGTGTGGATACCGTAGAGAAGTCGGATTTCTGTGCGGTTCTTGCTGATTCGTATCATCAGTTGAGTGAAAGCTCTTAACCAAACCAGGTACGAAATTTTTGTTATTCGGTTTACTTTGTTTCACATGGATCCTCCATGAGTTATGGGTTTTTCCGCTACGCATATTGTTTCTTTGTTTGCATACCATATTGTTTCTTTGTTTGCATACCTGGTAACTTACAGGAACTTCTACATCTTGATCTTTTCGGGCCAATGAGGATGGTAAGTCTAGGAGGTAAGCAATACACCTTTGTAATTGTGGATGACCATTCATGTTTTACTTGGGTGATCTTTCTAGCTCAAAAAGATCACGCTCTTCATGAGTTTGCATCCTTAGTTAGAAAGTTGCAAAATAAAAAAGGAAATAAGTTAACAAAGATTAGAAGTGATTATGGTGATGAATTTGACAATATTATCTTTAATCACTTCTGTGAAGAAAATGGCATTGATCATACCTTTTTGGCTCCTAGAATTTCCCAACAAAATGGGATTGTTGAGAGGAAGAACCGAACCTTGTAAGAAATGGCACGAACCATGTTAAATGAGCATAATCTTTCTACTTACTTATGGGCTAAAGCAGTAAACACAACATGTTATATACTTAATAGAGTGTCCATTAGATCAATCCTTGAAAAGACATCCTGTGAGATTTGGAATGTCAAAATGCCAAACATTAGCTATTTTAAAGTTTTCGGGTCTAGTTGCTTCATATTGAATACAAAGGATACACTTGGCAAATTTGATATAAAATCTGATGAAGGCATATTCCTTGGTTATTAAACTAAAACCAAAGCTTATAGAGTGTATAATAAAAGGCCTTTGTTGGTTGAAGAATCGATGCATGTTGTCTTTGATGAATTTGATGCTACTAACAATTCTGAAGATGTTGTAGAAGTGGAGAATCATAGTCCACAACCTTAGAGTACATCAATTCAGCAAATTGAAAAACATGAAGACAACAGGGCTGAAAGCTCAAATCCATTGACTGAGACAAATGCACTTGAGCAAGAACTTCCATCCAGTGAAGCGCAACCACATTTGGCATCAAAGGTGCCAAAAGGTCTCTCAACAGACGCCATCATAGGAGATCCAACAAGAGGAGTATCAACTCGCTCATCAATCCATAACATCAATTTACATCATGCATTTCTCTCATAAACAGAGCCGAAGAATGTTGTTGATGCCATAAATGATGAAAATTGGATTATGGCTATACAAGAAAAGCTAAACCAATTTGGGAGAAGTGACGTATGGGAATTTGTTGAAAGACCAAGTGATCATTCCATGACTGGCACAAAGTGGGGTGTTTAGAAACAAGCTAGATGAGGCTGAAAGTGTTACAAGAAACAAAGCCAAACTTGTTTCTCATGGATACAACCAAGAAGAAGGAATTGATTTTAATGAGACTTGAGTCAATTCAAATACTATTAGCACTTGCCTCTCACAAGGGATTCACGCTCTACCAAATGGATGTGAAGTGTGCCTTCCTAAATGGATTCATCATAGAAGAAGTGTATATTGAACAACCTTCCGGATTTGAGGGCTTTGAACATCCCGACCATGTGTTCAAATTGAAGAAAGCACTCCATAGTTTGAAACAAGCATCAAGGGCTTGGTATGACAGGTTAAGTACATTCTTAATCACACAAGGCTTTACTAGAGGAAAAATTGACTCTACTCTTTTTGTGAAGCATTTTAAAAGTGATTTAATCATTATTCAAATCTATATGGATGACATATTATTTGGTGCTACTAATGACTCTTTGTGCAAAGAATTTGAAAAGTTGATGCACAGTGAATTCGAGATGAGCATGATGGGAGAATTAACATTCTTTCTCGGATTCCAAGTCAAGCAACAAAGAGACGAAATATTCATAAGTCAAGCAAAGTACACCAGGGAGTTACTGAAACGATTTGGCATAGATGGTGCCAAAACGTGTCCAACTCCAATGAGCACATCAACTAAGCTAGACAAAAATGAACAAGGTAAAGATTTGGACATAAAGACCTACAAAGGCAATTAGCAGATATATTTACAAAGCCTTTGAAGGAGGATCAATTCAACAAGATTCGGTTGGAGCTTGGGATGTGTAACCCTCCTCAAAATGATTAAATAATCAGGTAATATCCTTCCTTAATTCATGCTGAATCATGCATCACATTCACACACTTCACTAGACATATGCATGGGCTGTGATGATATGTCAAAGAGAAGGCTCATATGGATCATCATTGGGTTTGCTAAAGGTGAAAGAAAAAGAGATGGGAAAATAGATTACAATCCAGAATTGATTCTGGCATGTCTCATGACCTCTAAATGATGACTACGTGTGAAGTGAAGAAGAAATAATCCTTGAGAAAAGCAAGGATCAGATGGTCAGCTCTTTTGGTTCTTGGAATTCGGGAAAAGGTCAACTGGAAGAAGTATAATTTGGTTGAATTAATTACAAGCTACAAGAGGATTTAATTGGTATACACAAGTGAAAAGAAACGGAAACAAGAAAAGTGCAGCAGAATTGGTTAAATGCAATTATGGTATATCCCAGGATTTTCGATGATGAGCTTTCATGTAAGAAAAGAGGAGAAGCATGATTTGAGGGTGCAAATTTTTAATTGATTTTATGGAGATCAATGAAAAGCTGAAAGAGAAAGGAATAAAAGAGCAAAAGAGCAAAAGAGCAAAAGAGAGAAGAGATGTGGGCTGTTGTTGCGTGAAAGGCGGAACCAAGGCGGCTGTCAAAAAAAAAAAGCCATGCTTGGAAACTCCCTATTATCCACCGGATTTCTCTCTCTCCTTTGCTCAGAATTTAAACCTCTAGGTATTATAATTAACCTACTTTTCTTGCTCAATAACCCACTAACTGTGAGTTACCAATCTTAATACTACTCATACAAGGTAACTACCATATTCCCATTAATTAGTCATTAATATGGGAAAAGTCAGTGATAATTCAAAAATTCCTCGAGGAGGAAAGAGAGTTCGTATTCGGACTAAACCCTCAACTGATCCTCAACCAAGAACTCTCTCTCTCAACTCAACCATTAGCGCTTAAAACGCAAAAGCCTTCCTACTCCAAACTCAAAAGAACATTGAAGGTTCTATTGGTCACTTTGATGAAAGGAGAAGAAGTATGGTTGATGTTCTTGCTCACTCATCTCTATTGGAATAAGTATTGAAGGAGTATAATCTCACACATGTGATAAAATTGGAAACTATCTGTACTCCTGCCTATGAGAAATTGCTCACCAACATGATTTCAAAGGCTGATGATGATGGTCATACAATTGGTGTTCATAGTCTGATCGGTGGACAATTTGTCATCGTCGATGCCAAATTGATCAAAAACCAGCTCAAAGTGCCTAAAGGGAAATATATAAGGTAAAAGTACCATAACACTGAATCAAGAATGATAGGGGTCCTGCAAGTGCACAGGGTTGTTGTAGTACTATCAAGGTCGTATCCACAGGGACTGGGTTGAGCCTGTTACTTTCAATTAGACAAATTAGGCTAAGATAAGCAAATAGAAGTGGAGTTGAGTAAATGCTAGTTGAAATATAAACAGAGCAATAAAATAAAACAGCAGTAGTGTTGAAGTAAGAAAAGATCAGATTTGGTAAAGTCTTAGGCATCCGGGTTTCACATGTCCTGTTTCATGCTTTAAATTGCTCAACAGCCTCACAACAGGCTGAGCCTGTTTGACGGCCTGTGTTTAATAAGACGTCTTGAAGGGGCTCCCAACCTAATGTACTACCAACGACTTTCGATCTTATTGATAGTTTCCTAAGCTTCCATCTACCCCTTGTCACTAGAATAGACGTCCACTTAGAGGTGAAGTTTGGTGTTGGGGCATATTTTCCCACAGTCTCTCCCTTTCTTCTTCCAAACGGATAAGGAGTGAAGGCTGACTATTATTGGTCTAGCTTACTTGGCTTCTCCTTTCGGTGCTTCACCAAACTGCTACTAGAATAAAAATAGGCTACTCAATAATCAATCAAGAAGCAGATTAAAATGGTGTCATTCTTCTTGACTGTGCCGCAACAGGCTGAGCCAGTGCTGAGCCTGTGACTGAGCCTGTGCCTGGGCCTGTCGAGAACACAAAGTCAATTACACAGATCAGTTCTTGCAGGTGCTCTCAACCTATACTGAACCCATTTGTTTTCACTCACAGGTTCCTCCCAAGATTCTCACTCATCCTAATGCTTTTGCATCGGTCAAACCAAGGGGGTTAAGATTGGGTGTTGGGGCTAATTCCTTAATTAATTCCTAACTTCTGTCAAAAGCTAGAAACTAAGGGATGGTTGCTGTGGTTCTAGTAACTATGGCTTCTCCTTTCGGTCCTTCACCTAGCTACCTACCATCATGCAAGGGTTTGGCCAGAACTCAAACATGGAGCAAGTTTGTAACAACCAAAACAAGAAAAATGGGTTAAGAACATAAGATGAGCAATTTATTGCAATAAGAACAGAAACATGCTTCACCCCTTCAACCTAAGAGGGGTTGTTTAATTCATGCTCAGAATTACAGAAACAAAGGGGGTAAAGGATAACATGATGTTTGGAACAATCTAGAGGTTAGGGATAATACGATTTCTGCCCAGAAAAGGATGCAGAATCGTGTTTCCCCTTGAACCCTTTGTTCCAGAACTTCTGCAAGTTTTATGGGTGTTTGATCGATGGGTTTTCGATACTTGTTCTTCCTTTCTTCTTCTCTTTTATAGGCACAGATTCCTCTCTTCTTTCTTCTCCCACATACTGGAAGGCATGGCAGTTGGGCAAGTTGAGTTTCAGTTGCCCATCTTGCTCCTCGAGATAAGGCACCATGGGAGGTGTTCCGAATGGGTGAAATCTGCAAATCTACAGATTTTAGAAGACTTAGGGGGAGGATAATAGTTCTTTAATTGTTAAATTCTTTGGGTGTAATGATTATCCCCTCTTTCCCATGCTTAAAGTCTTCTGAAATGCTCAGGTCATGATTGCAGAGTTGAAGGTTTTGCAAGCGGTGAGGCTCTGCAAGTGGCTGAGTTTAATATTCTTTTCCTCGCGTTTCTGGTCATCTGCAGATTTCACAGGCTCAGCCTGTGCTGGGCCTGTGCCTGAGGCTGTGTGCAATTTCTTCCTATTCTTCTCTGCAATTGAATTCAGCTCCTCTTGTGATTGATGTGGTGGCATGATGGCTTTATGGATCAAGGAAAAGGTGGTGAAATCCAGTAGATAACTTGTGGTTAGAGAGAGATTCGTGGCCTTTTACTGATTCTGCAATGAACAACAGGCTCATGTTGTGCCAAAGGCTGTTTCTTCGAATTTTCCAATAAAATCTCCAAAATCCTTCGAAATGCACCTGGAATCACTAATCATATAGTAAGGGGTGGAATTTAAGAGAATATGATGAAATAATGCAAAGCAAGGCATATAGTCATGATAAGTTGAGAGTAAATATATCTAAAATCATGCCTAAAACTATGCATATTTCATGTGCATCAAAGAACTACCACACCGATCCTACTCACCTCCAATGTTATTGAGCAGAGAAGATTGATGTTTGGAAAAAGCACCAAAGCTAGAAAGTATGAGGATATGAATGCCAATCATATAATCTTGCTCTATGATATCACCTTAGTTCTTATTCCTCAACATAGCCACCAAGCCACTTTGAAGATCTATAATACGTGGCTGCTAGGATGCTTGCTGGGCAATAGTCCAATTGATTATGCATATATCTTTCTTCATCATATGCTATTGCACAAAGGGAGATCTTATGGGAGTTTAATCACACTTATGCAAGGTGTGTTCTATCTCACACAACTAAGCTCATCCAAGGATGCATGAGTTGAGGCAGTAATTGAAGAGGTGAAATATCTGAAGGAAGAAATTTTGAAAATCAAAGGGATGGTTACTAAGCTTATGGATATGCAAGAGGTATAATTGGACATGCTTGTGACCTACTTTCGTCCGGATGCTAATGTGTTATTTGCCTCGGATTCCTCCTTTGAGAAGGATGCTACTGAAGATGAATCCAATGAGTAACCTTCCTTTTAGATCTGATGCCCAATTAGGATCATGCATTTTCATCTCTAGACTCATATTGCATCTTGTTTAATTTAGGCTTAAGCTTTGCTTTAAATATTCTAGATATTTCAGTTCTGCTTTGGTTCTGGCATTGCTGATGCCAGATCGTTTAGTTATCTGCTGAACTGCTTATATTTTATATCAATGTTATTTGTACTATCTTGCTGCAGTTTATTGGTGGATCTCTATGCAGGGTTATGATCTTTTCTCCCCTTATACTAATTTTTGGTGATGCCAAAAGGGGGAGAAAAGAGAGAGTGTGTGAAAAACACACAATGATGGATGTTTATTTCGATATCAACTTATGCTTACACTATGGTTGATTATGCTTATTGATATCGATTGATTATGCTTATTGCTCTAACTTATCTCTGTTCCTCTAATGATTTGTACTTATATTGGAGAAATCTTTAAGATAGGGGGAGCATAGATTAAGGGGAAGTATCATAGATTTGTGCCCAAGAAGGTTCTGTCCACATTCCGACCATTGGAACTTCTACATCTTGATCTTTTCGGGCCAATGAGGATGGTAAGTGTTAGAACTCATGCCTCCTTGTTTCATTTCAGGGTTTTGATAATGACAAACCTTGGCTCAAATGATGACATCCTTGAAGCAAAAAGAAATCAAGCAAAGATCAAGAGCTCAAACAATGTGATCAATTTGAAGCTACAAGCAAGAAGAGAAAGATGAGTTAGGAACTCAAAATGTACAAGGGTAATGTCAAGCAACAACTTGCTCAAGAATTGAAGTCAAGAGTTAAAGTGCAAAAAGAGCAAGAGAAGTTAGGACCCCTTTGTACAAGGTAAAACACTCAACTTCTCTTAGGCATTGGCTCAAAATAAAACAAGTTTTACTCATGCATTTCATAGCATCATTTCAATCACAAAATGTGTTTTCAAATAATGAACATCGATGTAGTAAGTTTAGACATCGATGTTGCTGCCTTAAAACTTCTTCCAAAACGGGCAGTAAGGTCTGAACATCGATGTTGGCATCCCAAACATCGATGTTCTCATGACCGTTGCACTTAAAAATGGTCTGCCCGATCAAAACATCGATGTTGTGATTTTAAACATCGATGTTCTTTTGACCGTTGGTCAAAACATCGATGTTGTCATTAAAACATCGATGTTGTGATTTCTTCAAGGTTTTCCAAAATTTGGCAGAAGCGGAAAAACATCGATGTTCTATTGGAAACATCGATGTTCTGATAATTGATTTCAAAATGAATTTTGCCGAAGCCAAAAAACATCGATGTTTCATTTTCCAACATCGATGTTCATGCATAAACCCTTTTTCATCATATTTTTGCGAAGCTCAAAAACATCGATGTTGAATTGGAGAACATCGATGTTGAGTATGAAAACATCGATGTTCTCAAATGCAACATCGATGTTCTACTAGCCGTTGGAGCAATAATTTAAAATTGCTGGCTAAAACATCGATGTTTAAAGTGAAAACATCGATGTTTTGCCGTTGTAGCAGACAACTTTTCAGCACCCACTATGTTTTGTTTAAGGCTGTTTTTGGGTGGATTTAAAACGGCTCTATAACTTTTCAAAGCTATAAATTGAGCATTTTTAGCTGTGTTTCAAAACTAATCAACTCTCTACTTACATGCATTCATCTCATACATTCAAATCAATCTTTGTTGAGCCAATATCCTATTGAGGATTTGAGAGTTGCCTTTTAGAGCTTCATTTGTACACTCACATCTGCTCTTTGAGAGAGACCTCTTGTTTGAGTGATTATTGTGTTGTTATACACCTTGAGGGAGGTTAGTTCCCTTGGTTAGATTCATAAGAAGAGGGGTATATCTTCTTGTGTGAGAAGTCTTGAAGTGAGGTATCTTCAAGCAAGAGAGCTGAAGTTCATGTGACTTGAACTTTCAGGGTTTAGGATTCTTGTGACTAGAATTCCTAGGTTGTAACGGTTTGTTAAGCACCCGTAAGCTTAACGTAGATAGTGAAATCTTCAAGTGAGACTTGAAGGGCTGGATTAGCCACACTAGTAGAGTGTGTGTGAACCAGGATAAATCTCTTGTGTCCTTCATTCTTTTAATTCCGCACTTATTTCCTGCAAAGTTTTTAATTTTCGATCATAAGCTATTCACCCCCCCTCTAGCTTAAGTCTATTGTTCCTAACAAATGGTAGCGGAGCCTAACTCTCTGAAAGACTTAACAGTTTGAGAGGTAAATTTCCATGGCTTGTTCAAATGCTTTGTATGCAGGAATTATTGAAGGACAATCCACTACCCGTGCACCATTCTTTGACGGGACAAATTACGCATATTGGAAGGAAAGGATGAGAATCTTCATCCAAGCCAATAACTTTGCAGCTTGGCTAACGATAAAGAATGGCGTTCAAGTTCCGACAAGGACGAAAGCAGGGTACAACGAAGATGACATCCAAAGAATCGAAAACCACTCCAAGGCAATACACATGCTCCAATGTGCAGTCAATCCGAATGACTATCAAATGATCTCGCACTGCGCAACGGCCAAGGAGATGTGGGAAATGCTGGGAGTCATCTATGAGGAAACCGACAGCAAGCAAGATGAAACTGTCAACCTCTGTTGCATGGCAAATGAAGAATCTCCGGAAGAGGTAAGTACTTCCTATTCGAATGATGATTATACATTTGAAGAGCTGCAAGATGCATTTAGTGAATTGTATAGTAAATTCATTTCTGTTTCAAATGTTAATAAGAACTTAAAGAAACAGAACAAGACCCTAGAAAATAATGTAGAATTATTGTCACATGATAAGGATGAGTTGTTAAGCAAAATTGATGAGCTTGGAAAAGAAAAGCATGCTCTTAATATGTCTTGCAATGAACTTAATGAGAAGATATCCTCAAATGTATGTTCTTGTGTTGAATTGGGAAAAGAGAATGAATCTCTTAAGCATCAAGTTGATGATTTGAAGAATACATTAGAGAAGTTTACTAATGGTAGAGATAGTCTTAATCTTCTTCTAGGACAACAAAGAAAGTCCAACACAAAAAGAAGGATTAGGTGCATCTAATGTGTCAAATGATGTCAAACCTACTGTGCTTAATGCTAAGACACATAAACATGATGCTTCATCTTCTACTTATCATATTAGATCACATGTTCATGACACAAGATCACATATTCATCATAGAAGGTCATATGCTCAAAATGCCAAACCAAATGCAAGTAGTGGAAGAGCTCACTATGCTAAAATGTATGCTTACAATGGTAGATCAAATGCTAACGTTGCAAGATCACATATACGCACCGCTAAAAATAAAAGGCTACAATATACTAAACATAGGAAACATATGACTCAATTTAGGGAAAACAAAATTATACCTAGGGAAGACAAGTATGATAGATTGCATGAACATAGACAGCATAATGATTATTATCAACCTAGATGGATGCACAACCCAAATGTTATATGCCATTATTGTAGTAGAGTAGGACACATTGCTCCTGCTTGTTTTACTAGGCATAGGGATTGGGCACAAGAAGAAGCTCATTACCACTATGTTCCTAACCCTCAAGGACCCAAAAAGAGTTGGGTACCAAAAACCCATTGATTTGTTTTGCAGGTATGCTTGAAGGCATCAAGTGTACTTTGGTACCTTGATTGCGGATGCTCCAAGCAAATAACCAAAGAAGCATCCAAGTTCTTAATCAATTCTTGTAGAAATGCAAGGATGAGTGTTGTCTTTTGTAGGTACCCTTCATTTAGGCAAAAAGATAGGGGGAACTAAGGGATGATGAAGAACTTCAAAATTTGAGCAGAAGCCTCAATACATTGATGTTGAGTATCACAACATCGATGTTCAGCTAAGCCTTCTAACATTCTTTATTTTGGCATATATAGAAGTGTATAGGTGTAGCTAATATGTTGCACTTGTTCAAAGCTCTACCTATTTCTCACATAAGCACTTCTCAACCTCTTTTTTTTTGCTAATGACAAAAGGGGGAAGATAAGAAGAAGTATATGCACCAAGTTAGGGGGAATCACAATTTGAAATACATAGGGGGAATTATCCTTATGTTAAACTCATAAAAATTGGCATATACTTCTAGTTGTTTGTCATTATCAAAAAGGGGGAAATTGTTAGAACTCATGCCTCCTTGTTTCATTTCAGGGTTTTGGTAATGACAAACCTTGGCTCAATTGATGACATCCTTGAAGCAAAAGGAAATCAAGCAAAGATCAAGAGCTCAAACAATGTGATCAATTTGAAGCTACAAGCAAGAAGAGAAAGATGAGTTAGGAACTCAAAATGTACAAGGGTAATGTCAAGCAACAACTTGCTCAAGAATTGAAGTCAAGAGTTAAAGTGCAAAAAGAGCAAGAGAAGTTAGGACCCCTTTGTACAAGGTAAAACACTCAACTTCTCTTAGGCATTGGCTCAAAATAAAACAAGTTTTACTCATGCATTTCATAGCATCATTTCAATCACAAAGTTGTGTTTTTAGTCCAAAACATCGATGTTCTGAAAGCAAACATCGATGTTCTGTTTTTCAAGTTTTTCAAAATATTGGCAGTAGCTCTAAAACATCGATGTTGGATTATAAAACATCGATGTTCTTGTGACCGTTGGTCAAAACATCGATGTTGTAATTAAAACATCGATGTTGTGATTTCTTCAAGGTTTTCCAAAATTTTGCCGAAGCCAAAAAACATCGATGTTGGAAAATTAAACATCGATGTTTCACAAAACATCGATGTTTCATTTTCCAACATCGATGTTCTGGCATAGACCCTTTTTCATCATATTTTTGCGAAGCCAAAAAACATCGATGTTGGTTTAGAGAACATCGATGTTGTAATGAAAACATCGATGTTCCGCAGACAAACATCGATGTTCTACTAGCCGTTGGAGCAATAATTTAAAATTGCTGGCTAAAACATCGATGTTTAAAGTGAAAACATCGATGTTTTGCCGTTGTAGCAGACAACTTTTCAGCACCCACTATGTTTTGTTTAAGGCTGTTTTTGGGTGGATTTAAAACGGCTCTATAACTTTTCAAAGCTATAAATTGAGCATTTTTAGCTGTGTTTCAAAGTGAATCAACTCTCTACTTACATGCATTCATCTCATACATTCAAATAAATCTTTATTGAGCCAATATCCTATTGAGGATTTGAGAGTTGCCTTTTAGAGCTTCATTTGTACACTCACATCTGCTCTTTGAGAGAGACCTCTTGTTTGAGTGATTATTGTATTGTTATACACCTTGAGGGAGGTTAGTTCCCTTGGTTGATTCACAAGAAGAGGTGTATATCTTCTTGTGTGAAAAGTCTTGAAGTGAGGTATCTTCAAGCAAGAGAGCTGAAGTTCATGTGACTTGAACTTTCAGGGTTTAGGATTCTTGTGACTAGAATTCCTAGGTTGTAACGGTTTGTTAAGCACCCGTAAGCTTAACGTAGATAGTGAAATCTTCAAGTGAGACGTGAAGGGCTGGATTAGTCACACTAGTAGAGTGTGTGTGAACCAGGATAAATTTCTTGTGTCCTTGTGAACCAGGATTAGTCACACTAGTTTTTCAATTCCGCATTTAATTCCTGCTTATTTCGTTTTTATTCGATTATCGCTATTCACCCCCCCCTCTAGCGAAGGGCTATTGTTCTAACAGTAAGTCTAGGAGGTAAGCAATACACCTTTGTAATTGTGGATGACCATCCATGTTTTACTTGGGTATTCTTTCTAGCTCAAAAAGATCACGCTCTTCATGAGTTTGCATCATTAGTTAGAAAGTTGCAAAATAAAAAAGGAAATAAGTTAACAAAGATTAGAAGTGATCATAGTGATGAATTTGACAATATTATCTTTAATCACTTCTGTGAAGAAAATGGCATTGATCATACCTTTTTGGCTCCTAGAACTTCCCAACAAAATGGGATTGCTGAGAGGAAGAACCGAACCTTGTAAGAAATGGCAAGAACCATGTTAAATGAGCATAATCTTCCTACTTACTTCTGGGCTGAAGCAGTAAACACAGCATGTTATATACTTAATAGAGTGTCCATTAGATCAATCCTTGAAAAGACATCTTATGAGATTTGAAATGTCAAAAAGCCAAACATTAGCTATTTTAAAATTTTCGGGTCTAATTGCTTCATATTGAATACAAAGGCTACACTTGGCAAATTTGATGCAAAATCTGATGAAGGCATAATCCTTGGTTATTAAACTAAAAGCAAAGCTTATAGAGTGTATAATAAAAGGCCTTTGTTGGTTAAAGAATCGATGCATGTTGTCTTTGATGAATTTGATGCTACTAACAATTCTGAAGATGTTGTAGAAGTGAAGAATCATAGTCCACAACCTTAGAGTACATCAATTCAGCAAATTGAAAAACAGGAAGACAACAGGCTGAAAGCTCAAATCCATTGAATGAGACAAATGCACTTGAGCAAGATGTTTAAAAATCTTATACTTTATAAAAGAAAATTTAATTGAGTCTTAGAATTTTTTTATTTGATCATTTAAATCCTAATAAAGTAGACATTTTAACACATCAGCAATGTATATATAATGCCACATAACCATAAATTTAACAATATTTTACAAAAATAGCACATAGGACTTATATAATAACCGTAGAGAACAATAGAACTAAATTAATAAAAAAATAATTATAAGACTTAAAAAATGGCTAGAAAGAATTGGAGTACTTCCAAAGTCCTTGGTTCATATCATACCTAAAATAAATTAATTTTCAAATTAGGTTTTCCACCTTGATGGGCTCGTAGAGGAAACTTGAACCCAACATTCTAACTGTGTCGCACAAAACGAGCTCGGGTCACAATATTTGCTCATCAAAGCAGTCACAAAAAAACTCATTAACTTTTAAGGGCTTATTCCAAACAATTGCTCATCTTGTTTATGTAAAACCCTAATTTCTTGCTTATTTGAACATGATAACCCAAACGAACAACGGTGACACAAGTGAAGCAATCTTCTACCAATTTTAAGAACGATTGCTCCATCCTTGGCTCCAGTTTATCAACCAATAATTCAACTGCTCTAAGGTATGGAATTGCAGTCCTTGCATATTACTTCTTCTTCTTTTCAATGAAAAGATAACAGCTATTTTTGTATATTTTTGGAGCAACGTTATTGTTATGCGAGTGTCTGATGCTTTTGAGATTTTCTGGGGTTGTTGCTTTGATACATTATCTTCGAGCATATTTGGTTTTCTTTTTCTGGGTTTCAGTTCAGATTAAGGAGGGAGTATTACTGCTATTTATTCTGTCCTGTGCCGATAGGATGAGTACAAACCATCCCGTGTTGATTACATGCGCAAAAGAGGAAGAGAAGGAAGAAACATGGTCAAATTTAGAAATTGGTGTTCTATCCATGGTCATGGAAAGGCTACCATTTGTTGATAACCTCCAGTTTGCTGCTGTTTGCAAGCACTGGCATTATGCATCCAAAACCTGTCTCAGAAAAGAGTATTCCCAATCTACCAAACACAGGTTACCCTGGCTAATGGAAATACAACCAAGCAAAAGACAAGTCATTAATATGGTGAACAATAAGAAGTACTCCATAGAATGCCCACCTGAATTTTTCCCCCGGGCCTCAAAGAAAGGATGGCTGCTTCTAAGTTTGTCATGCCAGATCAGCTCTCATCTTATTTTTCTACTCAACCCTTTAACAAAGAATCAAATCGAGCTACCAAAATGGAGTTTACCACCATTTGACGCAGCAATTTCTGTAAAGGATGGCATCCCTAATTGTGTAGCCATTGCAAGAGCTCCTGGTATTCCTTCTCCTTTGACTCTTCAAATAATCTGCCCCACTAATCAAGACAAGGACTGGAAACGTTACGAGTATAATATTTCTCGAGATTACCCCATTGCCAGCTTAGCTCATCTGTTAATCATTGACCAGGATGTTTACATGAGTGATAGGTGTGGACATGTTTTGCGGTTCAATATGGTTAGCTCTACATTTAGTGAAGTTGTGGGATTGAAGAACGATGAAGTTGGAGACATCAATCAGTATACGTTGGAGATGGAGGGAGAGTTGGTCAAGATTATTCCAAGATATACCTCAACAACAACAACTACTCCAAGACTTGCTCATTTCCTATTCTACAAGCTAAACCAAGACAGGACAGAATGGATTAAGTTGGAGGTTCACGAACTCAAAGGTACAAGCTGGTTTCTGCAAGATTATAGTCAACAAATGTCATCATTTGTTGTGAAAGGAACTCCCAAAACTGAAATTTTTCGTCTGCATATGGTGTTCAGTTTACAAGATCCTAAACTAGTTTTGAGACTAGACACTTATAATTTGGATATTCTTAATGGTTGTGGTGAGCTGATCTCAACCCGAGAAGTTGATCACCCTAACTGTTGGGTTGACTTGGGTTGATTACTCTACCACTTTTTCATGACTCTTAACTCTTAAGCATGCCTAAATTTAGGTGGTATTGTCTATCTGTTTTGTAACTTATAATCAAGTTTCTGGTGTGGAGCTTGGAACCTTTATTGTTTCGGAATTCTTTATTAGCCCTTACCCTACTCTTATTTTTGATGAGCCCAATTCAATTCTTCTGATCAGCTAATCAAGGAAAACTGGGCTGCAGTTTAATAGTAAAGTACTGGAGTTGGTATGGATTGAAATTTAATTCATTCAATCTGATAATAATTCTGACAGAAGTGCAAACAGAAGTCTTTCACATAGAAGAACTACCCAACTCTCAAGCAAATACAATTGAAATCCCTATCTCTCACTTGTGCAATCATTTATTTCCGTCCACCCCCTTACTATTTCCCCTTTTGGAATAAGGAAATCTGGAACCGTAATTTCAGAAACATCTTGCAATCCTATCCTAGAAAACTAAAGAAAAGACATACGGTTAACCATCCATTGGAATACGTGTTGTATTGGGTAACCTCCGGCCTCGAACAAATGAGCTGAAAAGATGCAAAGCTCTTGATGGCTGAGAATAGGGCACCATATGGGCAGCACCCCTCACTGTGGCAAATGTCAACATATTCCCATATTCTGTGGCCCAACCTCCCACCTACATCCATCCACAATACAAATACAGAACAATAAGTCCTCACTGTGATTATTATTATTGCACATACAAGGACAAAAGCTAACAACCCAGGTGAAGGCAAAAAAAAGATGGTATAAATATGATAGGCTACCTGGCCTTTGTGAAACCATGCACCATAAGGAACTGACATCCCCAAGCCTAGCTCATGAGCAAGATCCCGGACAAGCGTGCGGGAACCCAGCAATGGTACAACAGAATCTTGATCACCACTATTAAAATCCAATCAAACATCATTAAAATTCAATCAAACATCAGAGCGAGCTTCAGTAACCATTGATGACAGAATTGTAGTTTCAATTGTCTGCTAAATTATATAGGCCTTACCTAAACACCCAAACCGGGATGTGATTTTCAATGATCCTTTTGAGGATTGGAAGAATGTCGATGTTACCATCAGTGTCGCTGTAATTTAAGACGCTGCCGTATACGCCGAGATGTAGAAACTCGTTAGAGAATTTTGGTTTAGAAGTTGCAGAATAGCATGAAAGAAAAATCTCTCTTACTCGCTACACATAGACCAAGCGTAAGGCAGATTAGTCCGATTTGCATGAAGTGCCTTCTGAACCTCAGGAAGATTGAAATAGTAATGTCTTTCATAGGTCATGCATACATCTACCCCCATACTTAGCTTGGTAGCCTGCATATATTTTCCAGAGAAGGAATCACTGACATGGAGCTCAGAAACTAGGGGAATGAACAACGAAAGCGCATTAGAGAAAAATGAAAAAGAGTACCATTTTTTTCAATCGCAGTTCTTGCTCAACGATGGAGGGATAGCACACATCAAGGACTACATCATAGTTGTTTATGTAGTCACCCACAATTCTACCAGCTTCACTTATGGCTTTGTTGCATGATTCCGATACATTGTGTGGGCTTGTGTATGTGTAGTCATCGAAATCACACTCATTCATTATTGCGAGGCCAACCTCATCAGAAATCATCCCATGAGACCAAAAGAATTCGTACGTTGATGGAACATCCCTATCAAGTTTGAGCAGTGGGTTCCCAATCTAACCAAGAATTTATCATCATAGTAATTTCATTAATCAACAACAAGAATGCAGTAAAAGTTTATGCCAAAGGAGCACAGAATTGAAATGGTTTATCAGACAAAAAAGTGTATGTTTTCATACCGCAACTCCCTTGATATTGAACTTGAAATCTGAATTTATATTGTGGTCCAATAGAACATTAGCCAGCTGTGGTATGTAATGGCCTACGACAAGATCAGCAGTTGTTAGAGAATTACTAAAAGTGACCAACCAAGAACAAAAAGCAGAGCGGAAAGATTACTGAAATAGGAGGACATCATTTCAGGGCAGAGAGGAAGAGTGGCATGCTCATAAAAATTGATTTCAAAACTCAAGCTTCGGTGACAAAGAAACAAAGATTTTTTAAGGCTATGGGCTCACCTGCATAGCTCTCTCCTGTAAGAAACAATGCTGTGGATTTGAGTTCTGGAAATTTCTCATACCAATTCAACAAGAACGTAATCATGTCCCTGGCTGCCAGATAAAACATATCGTGACAAAAGTTACAAGGTCTGAACTATAAGGAATGAGGTCTTTAATTTTCATCAATTTCCTCACAGATTAAATAAAGCATACTTAAATCATGGAACAAGAACACCGGTTACTGATTGACATAAGCTACATACCAGTATTGGCATCCCCTGTAGTATAATCGTCAGTTGCATTTGAGTATGACCATCCTACTCCAGCAGGAGAGTCAACAAAGAGGAGATTTGATGCTGCAAAAGGAAAACGACAATGGGGTTAAATTAAATACACAATAACATTAAAAAAAGAACAAAAGACTTACATGGGGATTAAACAATAGTATTAGCCACATAATTATATGGGTACCTCTGTTCCAGGCCATTGAATTTTTGCGAAGGGCTCGCCCATCTCCTCGGGGAAAAAATGGACCCAATTCTGTAAAGGCACCTCCCCCAACGGAAGAACAGCCAGGGCCTGAACATGGAAGGTTACTTTAAGTAGCTGGTTTTGGTATCAATAATTAAAGATTGCTTCCAAATAATTACCATCATCCAAGAGGGAAAGTATCTTGCAATTCTTAAAATCATGTTCAAATACTAAAAACAACTGAATTTTCAATTTGGAAAATCTAGAAAATCTTGAAACTTGAGACTTATAATAGGTGGAGTATGCGACGAAATTCGAAGCAGTTCAGTTCGTCCTCTTCTTCACAGAGCATCTGTGTGCATGAATGGTGGAGTAGCAGCAGACTTCACAAGTTAATGCATTGCAAGCTTTGAAATTTAAACTTTATACCGTAGAAAGTTTTTCTCGTTTCAGTTCAGGGCTCAGATTTCAAAAACTAATTTCAAAATTATGGATGTAAAAGGGCCGTTAACGGTAAACAGATGCTACCAGTTACAAATGGAAGGCGGAAACAAGCCAGGATCTTACACAGTAAAAAAGAGTGAAAGAATCAACCTTGAATGCAGAAAAGCAAAGTGGTAGAAAGAAAGACAAGACCAGTAAGTGCAACAGTCTAGAAAACAGGTGGAGCCAAAATAAAAAGTTAAGTGAAAAGAAAACGAGATTGAACCCCACTAACCAGACAGAAACAAGTGCACACGGTAGTAAATAATCAAATCCAAATAGCAGCACAAGCATAGTATTAACATTTGGTCAAAGGGGGAGGAGTGAAGAGGGAGAGAGAAACAAACTTGCCTCCATTGAGCCAGAGAGCCAGAGGTTTATTGGCAGGGTCCTTCTCAGCCTCAACAAAGTAATAGAACAAGCTCCTCCCCTTCTGGGCATCCACATCAATATACCCAGCAAACTGCCTGAAGGCAACCTTTGGCTGACCGGGCAAGTTCACCACCAGATCCTCATTTGGGTACCCATCAACCACCACCACCACATTACTCACCGCCACCAGCAACCCAAAAGCAAAACCCCACACTGCAGCAATAAATGTCATGCCACCAAACCTGCACCTACCACTCATCTCATCAACCCCCATCATCACTACTTCTCACACAGAATTCTCAAGAACAACCCTGCCCTCTCCTCCTCTGTATTGCTTACTTTACTTAGTAAATACTGAGAAACAACAGACCAAACTAGCGAAAGCACACATTCAAAAAGTAAGAGAAAAGAATCCTGATAATGATAATACTGTATGCATGTAGTCTGCTTGTGTATCTTTTTGTTATATATCTTTAATCAAACAAATTCTGTTACACCAGGCACGTGAATCCTGGACCTTCTTCCTTTAGCGAAAAGGCATGTATGCGCCCTAGCTATATTTATAACCCAAGATCTGCGCTTCCTAATACTACTGTTTTAGTTTTAGTATTCACATTCGCACACGTAGAAGTAGTCACATTTTCAGCCTACATAGCAGGAGAAGAAATCGATGGGAAGTTGCAGACCACCAAAAATAATAATAATAATAATAATAAAAGAAAGAGAAGCTCTCAACTCAATTTACGGGTCCTACTGCTTGTTTCTTTTTTTTTTTAACATAATTGTCTTGTTCTTCCTTTTTTTTAACAAAGTAACAGAAATGTGTAAGAGGTTCATGTCCATGTATTATAGTACTAGATAGTACCGGTCCAAATCAAACATTATTTAAAAAGTAAGAGAAAATTAGGTATCTTCCAAATAGTACATGCAGTCAAATAAGTCAAAAACAAAAAAGGAAAAGAGTAAAACCCATAAATAAAAGCTAAAGAAACTAACGAAAAGGTATCTTCTTTTGGCTTTAATAGGCTTCAGCCGCTTCATGGCATGGGTTATTTGTATTACCGAAGAAATAATGAGCACAGGTGATGTGGTTCATGGCCACTTGCAGTTAAGTCAAGAGTGTACTGCACAGACCAATCAGTGAAGAGAAACTGAATGAATTGGGAATCTCAACATAGATATTTTACACACTTTGTTTAACGGAAAGTACTGACAAAAGAAGCCGTCTTCATTGCCCCATCTTTGTATTGATGGAACCCACATCTAATCTTTGCTTTGACAAAAACACTCGAACATTTTTTATTTCTTTTTGGAAATGGATTTTAGATTCAGACTTGAAAATATTCTTTGTTTAAAATATATATGTATATTGTAAAAAAAATTATCCCCAAACTAATGAGTTCAGCTAGATTGTTATGAATTTAGTGATTAATGCAAGTTTTTGGCTTTGGAGAGGAAGAAGAAGATGGAAGGAGAGCAAAAGCATTAAGAGAAGAAAATGAAACTTAAGCTGCAGTCATCCCTCGCAGCAACCTTCTTTTCTTTATAAATAAACAGAATTTTACTGTGGTGGGTAGGGGTAGGTACAATAATATTTACATATTTTTCATAACACTCCCCCTTAAATGTTATTGTACTTTTGGATAGAATAC
Organism: Turnera subulata; assembly: GCA_028386065.3. Taxonomy (NCBI): domain Eukaryota; kingdom Viridiplantae; phylum Streptophyta; class Magnoliopsida; order Malpighiales; family Passifloraceae; genus Turnera; species Turnera subulata. The sequence goes on from JAKUCV010003671.1 coordinate 84,790, forward strand.
GCTTTTTGAAATAACTGCCTCATTAAAAACCTTACCAAGAAAAACCCAGTGGGATAAAAACTTGGTGAAGGGAAAAAGAGTGCAGTGCGTATTCTACTCCCCCTCATATTAGCCTCCCTTGATTTCTTGATGTCGTTGCATCCTTGTCAACTTCTGGTGATGTGTGCTTTGTCCGATCACTTTTGATACATCACTTATTTTAATTGGACAATATAGGCAACATTATCTTCATAATTCGTTATCGGAGCATCTTCCTTGCCATCTTGCTTTAGTGGTCCCGATGATATAGCAATTTCACTTGTAAAGTTGTAGCAGATGTCCGACTGTGCTCTATGTGGATCAAAATTAATACCCTGCATCTGCAAAACCAACCATTTTGTCTTCGGGTTTATAGGGTTACACATTTGTTATTCCCGAAGATAAGAGCAAATACATATATTGCCAATAGACTTAAATCAAAAGCTTCAGGCTTTATATTACAAGCAATACATAATGCACTTAGTCAGGGTACTCCAGGACCAGTCTAATAGCACGGTATTTGGAAGCCTCTTCTGGAGTTCCAATCACTAACCATATAGATATCAACATAAAATTTATTCATACTCAAAAATGATTTAAACTCAATTTAATTTTTTTTTGTAATTTCCCGGGAATTAGTTGCTTCAGGCAACTTGGATCCTTCAGGGATCTTCATGTATATTTCACAACTTATGGATCCATAGTAGGCTGCAAAACATTCATTAGATGCATTTTTAATTTTTTTCATATAATGTCAGACTTATCAAAATAATTGCATCCACCACAGGGGAGTATATCTCCTCACAATTAATACCAGGTCATTTGGGTAAACCTTATGCTACAAACCGTGCATTATATCTCAATATCTTTTCTGCACAAGTACCCATTTTTTCGACCAATCAATTTTACACCCATCTGGTATACGGACTACCGGTCCGAAAATTTTCTCGCTTCATAAGAGGGTCCAACACAGCCTTTAATCATATCTCTTTATTTTGGCCAATCATACAACACCTACATTCATTAGTAGGTTTCATGATCCTCATTTTAATACTTAGCGCTATAAATAAAAATTGTATTCCGTCGACGGTTATTTCATGTCGGTTCCTTCTTATCTCTGACACTGTAATTGAGATCTCATCATATTCACTTATTTCAGGTACCTGAGTTACTTCTGGAACTTTATCAATTTGTGTCAGAGAATCAATCTCTTCTGGGGAACTTTTAATTCAAACCTCTACTGGAGGTCATATTTTCTTACTGGGGCCATCTTATCTCATTTGCTCCTTTTTCTCTTTTGAGAATTTCTTTTCTTTTGGAACCGTGTATAATCTATAGATTCATTTGCATACTTACATTGTTCTTCAGGAACATCAATTGAAACAGGAGCATTTGCAGCTGGTATATGGTCACACTTAATTTAAATGTGTCTGGCAATTGCATATCAATTTTCCTGCATATGAATCATCTTCTTTTGAACTTCAGGTTCACATTAATTTATATGAGGATCAACATTCATATATATTATGCATTTCAACAAACTTGATCCAGCTGCTTCTTTCTCCCCCTGATGTTGGGTATACACACATGTCGAATTATCAATAAGCAAATCTTGCTATAAATGAATCTCCAATCTTTTAGTCAATAGTTTCAATAATATTGTGATTTGATGGAGATTACCCAACATCTATTCCCAACCTTCTTTAAGGACCAGATTAACTATGCTGTGGTGGAGCATAATATACTGTACAACCAACGGTCCGAAGATGGGAGATATTTTGTGACCAAGAACCAATGGGGAGATCTTATGATCTTATAATATCTTATAGGCTTGATGCACATTTACTGCGTATAAAATACCATATTTATATTTCATCAATGGTCCTGCAATAAATTGTCAATATGGCCCAGATCTCTTTGGGTTTATTTCCAATGATATACATTATCCATTGAAGAAATATACCAGCATTATCTAGACATATAGTCTAGTAACATAAGTAGGGACATATACCTGCACGTGGCTTAATTATTAAATTAGTAGGCACAATGCCAACTTGCATTACACAATAGACCATCTAGTCGATGCATCGTAAAAATTACCTAGATGGTTAACACCGCGGATTTATCAGTCCGCGTTTATGTCCCTGAACTATTCTCAAACTTGCTGGTGATACTAGGCCATTCTCATCTTAGGAAGGCCGTATAATAACTTTCGCAGTAAACAAAACTCATAGAAATTCATTGATTGTAAAACTTCTGGTTTTTCAATGAATGATCTAATAAATTTCGTGCATCATTATTGACCCGGGATGGCCCAACCGGTCATGCCAAACAATAAGTCCATGTACCAACTTCAAGTTGGTGCCAGCTTCAGGCTGGATAACTTAGAAAAATTATTTATCAACTTTTGGCTGGTGCATACTAGCTATAAATTACATATCTATCATCTAACTTCTAGTTGGTCTCAGCTTTAGGCTGTATAAACTTGTGTATTTAAACACTTAAAATTTCTAGCTTCAGGCTAGAGCATTTCAGCTTCTGGCTTGATATGTTAAGTTTTGATTACCCGACTGCTAGCTTCAGGCTAGGTATATATGTGTCAATATTAGGCTTATTTTTGCCACTCATGTCAAAAAGATCAGAATTATTGGACAATAATTAAAGTAGTGGCAAACTTTTCCAAAAGCAAAACCTCGAAGCTTGAAAAACTTTGGAGTTTACTGACAAATAATGCAAAGTTTTAATTACCAAAAAATCTTCTGGATCTTTTCGGAGACAGAAAAGGGTCCACATTTGAAAAACTAACACCTAGCTGTCTAAGCTCAAACTATAAGAAGGGGAGGCAGTTGAGACAGGAAGATGCAGAAAACTCAGAAAAATCAACAAGACAAGAAAAATGCCTTCCCAGCTACTGTTTTCTTTGTTGAGGATGCCTCTCTAGGAAGAAGAAATAGGTTAGCTTATAGCATGGTAAATGAGCAGCAAGAGGAACTACCGAATGATCTGGCGAGAATCCCTCGTTTAGTGTTTGTAGATGAGCTATACTTGTCTAGGTTCTTTGTGACTCCAATGGAAGAAACTTTCTTCCTGGAGGACCAAGGCAATCCCAGGACAAATTTTTATGGCTCACCTAACTCTATAATGTTTTTCATATCTGCTAGGATGCAAGAATTTCAGCTAGAGCCTTCATGTCAGATTTTAAACCAAAGCAGTTATTATCAGGTTTCCATGATGGCTCGGAGCGTCCCGAGGGTGACTGGGTTACCACCTACATGGCCTAAGGTACGACTTTTATTGTGGAATTGTAGGGGTATAGCAAGAAGGTCTCAAGACTTTGTGCGTACCTTAAGAGATCTGAAGAATCAGTACAAGCCTAACATGGTACTGATTACTGAGACTTTGTGGCAAGCAGGAGAGAATCATGGTGTGATTCCACTTCGTTTTCCTCCAACGAATCGGTTTGAGATACCTGGAGAAAACAACAGGGGTGGTATGTGGTTCTCCTGGAACGACAGTGTTAGGGTTAACATTAATGGTGAGGCTCAGAGTTTCAGGGTTAATGTTGAACCCAACAGATAGATTACTTGTTTAAACATATGTATGAGAACCATTCTTCTTTGAATGTTCTCCAGTTATGGATCTGTTTTTGCAATAGTAATATGCATGTTTACTTTAAGCTTTTTTCCATTTATTATCTCATTTACGCCCACAGGCACAAATAATTATACTGTCTTATTCGCTTCAGGGAATAAATCTGAGTCAATTCATTTGGGATCCATAACAATTCAATTTATTACTGGGGGTGTCTGTACTTTTCAAGAGTATATGCTCTTCCAGAGCGTAAATATACTATCTTCTAGATCATATTAAAACATGCGTTCTTCAGGAACATATTCGGATTTGTGCTCTTCTGGAGCTTTGTTAATCTTTTTCTCATTTCGAGAAGTCATAATATGTTATATTGACATCCACACATATAATTCTCCCCCTGTGGATGTCGATTTTGCATTTGTCTTCGAGACTAATGCTTGAGGCATTATTCTAGAAACAATTATAAAATTCTGAAAAATAAATAAAATAAATTGCAATGCGTAATAATTTAAACTGAACATAAAATAAATTGAATATAAAATGAATTGCTCCTTCAGGGTAAGCAAGTATAATATCCACCTTCTGGTGGTCATATAATTTCCATCTTCTGGTGGTAATAATGTTTATTTTCGATTTTCCTTTGAAGGATCTTCAGGATCTTATGAACGGTAAGACTTCCAGTCTTCGTTGTATTTTCTTTTATTTTCTTTTAGTCTCCCAGACTATTATCATGTAAATTCTTGTCCGTATTTGATACCCATAATAAATTTCTTCTGGAAATTATAAGGGTCTTGAATAACATAATTTAAATAAAATTAAAGACTAAAATGAAATAAATAAATATGGGCCTTTCGTTAATTAGCCCAATGAAGAATTAAATAACCGAAAAATTAAAAGTAATGGGCCTTACATAAATTGGCCCAATTAAAATGACTAAAAATTAAATACAATGGGCCTTTTGGCAGTAAATCTTCAGGTCTTTGCTGTATTTTTCTTTTATTGAGTCTTCTAGACTCTTTCATTTAGTCTTCCAGACTATTATCATTTAAATGCATTTCAGCATTTAATGCCCATGATAAATTTTTTCCAGAAATTTTGATGGCCTTAGTTCAAGTAGCATAATTAAATAAATAAAAGACTTAATTAAAATGAACATGGGCCCCTTTTTTATTAATAATTAGCCCAATTAAAATAAATAACCAAAAGATAAATATGATGGGCCTTGTACGAGCCTAATAAAATCGTAACGGATAGAATATTAAAATGTAATGGGCCTAATATGAGCCCAAGCTTAATATAAATGAAAAACAAAAAAAATAAATACAATAGCCTTCCGGGCTTGCCAGGAAAAACCCAAGGTATCGAATTCTGGCCAAACACTTCTGGGCTTGCCAGAAAAATCTCGAGACGTCAGATTCCGGTCAAACACTTCTGGGTTCGCCGGATTCCGACCGAACACTGTTCATGATCGCCGGATTCCGCCCAAAATCACTGTTCACCATGCAGGAAAATTAAATACTATGGGCCTTTTAATAGCCCAATCGGATTTAAATAATAATAAAAAAACGTAAAATATGCTTACTCGATAAATCTTTCAGCAATTAAAATTTTCCCCCTCTCTTATTTTTTCTATTTTCTTTTCCTCTCCTCTTTTTTTCTATTTTCCTCTATTTTCCTTTCTTTCTTTTTTCTTTCTTTCCTCTCTTTTTTCCTCTCTTTCCTTTTTTTTTTTTTTCTCTCTTTTCTTTTCCTTTTTTTTCTTTCCTCTCTCCTTTTTTTCTTTCTGTTTTTCTGTTTTTTTAGAAACCGGGCCGTGAGCAGTACCGGCCCAGTTTTTTTTTAATGGGCTGAACAGTGCAGCCCAAACCCAGGTGAACCAGGCCCACGACCCGTCGTGTCAGACCCGACCCGTCCGGGTCGTCTTCTCCATCTCGCGGGTCGCCCGTTGTGGCGAGTTGCAGGTGGCGGCGGGAACGACAAACGGCGAGGCGTGAGGGAGGAAGGAGGAGCGGCGATCCGGCTGGTGCTCGCAGAGACACCCGCCGGTGGCTGCAGGTGCGGCAGCGGGGAGAACAAAGGAGGAGGATCCAGCGGATCAACTCGGGTCGTCCACTTGGCCGTCGGGTCTTCCGCTTTTGTCGGCGCGTCCGGCTGCGAGGAAGAATGGGGGCGGCGCCGTTCAGTCGGCGACGGCGTGAGGAAGGCGTCGGTGTGGGCGGTGGCGCGAACAGCGGTGCGGATCATCATCGTGTGAACAGTAACAGAGGGTGAGGGTGACGACTGTTCATGCGCTCTGGTTTTTTTTTTTTCTTCTTCTTCTTTCTTCTCTGTATTTTTTTTCTACACTGGGTTTCCTTGCATTCCGGGTAGAGTCTCATTTCGTGCTAATAACGTGTTATGAATTTAGTGATTAATGCAAGTTTTTGGTTTAGTGATGGAGAGGAAGAAAAAGATGGAAGGAGAGCAAAAGCATTAAGCAGGAGAAGAAAATGAAACTTAAGTTGCAGTCATCCCTCGCAGCAATCTTCTTTTCTTTATAAATAAACAGAATTTTACTGTAGATTGGTGGGTAGGGGTAGGTACAATAATATTTACATATTTTTCATAACATAGATATAATTATTGAAGGTGGCCAATATAATATTTTGTGTATAAAAGTAAGGATTTATGTGATAAAATAAAATTTAAGAGGAGCCAAATATATCTTACGATAGGACTTATATGAAAAAATTAAAAGTTCAGAGACCATACGCGACTATTATAATAAAACTTATATAGGAAGTTTAAAAACTTAGGAGGGTTGAAAAAAAAAAAAACTTAGGAGGGGCCATGGCCCCTAGCCCCCTGGGCTACCGCCACACTTGCAGTTCAAATTCTGCTGAGGTGAGGTTGTCCTTAGAGCTAAGGTTGTGAAGTTTGAAATCTAGCCCATAGAGAAGAAAAGAAAAAAAAAAAGAGCAAACTATATAAAGGATAGGATTACGAAGCTGAGGTTTGACCCACAACTTTTTTTCTTCTTCTTAAGGACAAGATTTTTCTTTATTTTTTTGGGTCAACATTAATACAAGAAGATTTTGTTTCAAACCAAATAGGCGGGGGATGTGTTAATGCTGGCCAGAAGCATGATTATAGGCCTTGGATCACATTTCTTTTTCGAAAGATTCACATAATACTAAATTGTGGTGCTTGTTTTGTTCAGCTACGGGCTTCCGGCCGGGTCTAGTAATCTAAATTTGCTATGCATGACCAGTTCCAGGCGGCCAGAAACATCACCTTAAATGCCCTTAAACTATGGTTCTTATTTCTTGAATCTCATCCTATCCTATACCATATTTCAAGCATCGTTTAGGATTATCCTCTGAGAAGCTACATCCAACATCTATCAATCTTTCTACATAAACGAAAATAAGATATAGAAATTTATCATGGAATGTCATTAAATTTGTACTAAAAGACATTACAATCCTTTTTTATTTTCGTATTAATCAAAGAATTAATTGACAGACTCTGAGTTTGAAAATATAAGAAAAAATCGAGTGATTGTTTTTTTTTTTGTGTTGGACAGAGATTCAACGATTCAAATTGGGTTGTGAATCTTTTGTGCTAGTCACAAAACCTGTGTGGTTTCACCCGTAAGAAGCTAAGCTGGTAGAGAGTTTAAAATCCTAATGTACTTATAAGGAATCACTACAAAGCATTTGTGCTAGAGTATCTTTTTTTTGTATTCTTTTATTGGCTTTTCTTATTGTCTATATGTATTCTTTTTTTTTTGTTTGATGAAATTGTCTATATGTATTCTTAAACCATATTCCTTTCATTAATATAAAAAACATCAATATTTTTGGAAACAAGCAACCATAATTTTTTATTTAGCCTTCACATTCAAACTCCACGTATTCGAAGGAGAAAAGTGACTCTCTTATACCACGGACCCTAGAGTATCTTTCTACATAAACAAAAATAAGGTATAGAAATTTATCATGGAATGTCTTTAAATTTGTACTAAAAGACATTACAATCCTTTTTTTATTTTCGTATTAATCAAAGAATTAATTGACAGACTCTGAGTTTGAAAATATAAGAAAAAATTGAGTGATTGTTTTTTTTTTGTATTGGAGGCCAATCATTAAGAGATTAAGAGATTCAACGATTCAAATTGGGTTGTGAATCTTTTGTGCTAGTCACAAAACCTGTGAAAGGCTTATAGCTGCAAGGCAGTGGTTTCACCCGTAAGAAGCTAAGTTGGTGGAGAGTTTGAAATCCTAATGTACTTATAGGGAATCACTATAAAGCATTTGTGCTGATACCCCATGTTAAATGGGTAAATTAATATGAAAAGTTAAATAGCCAAAGTGAAACAACTAAATAAAGTTTGGTGTATAAAATATCACTTTTTTTTTTAAAAAAAAAGGAGCATTCTTCATTCATATAAAGAGATCTGAAATTATATAGTTTAAGATCTAATATAGCAAAAGCATAAGAAAAATTTAAGATAAGAATTCTTCTTAACCTACTACAAAAGAAAAACACAACGCGATTTATCTCCTTCAATAGAGGATTTACAAAGGCACACTACTCGCGACACTATGGTCCGTGCAGCAACCACCATGCCAACAGGTAAATTTGAGACATACCTGTGGGGGAAAATATATAACAGCCAGGGTAAAAATTTTAGATTTTTACCGGGACTGTAAAAGTCTTTTTACCGTGATTTACTGTTGAATTAATCTTGGGTAATTAATTCAAGGTAAATCGGGCGTCGTTTTTCGAAACCGAGAGTTTTTCCGCGCTCGGGATTTTTCCGTGGATTTTTCGGGCCTAAGTCGGTATTTTTTTCAGGTCCCGGAATCCTCAGAAAAATCACACCAGAAAATAACTAAGGGGGTATTAGTTATTTTCTGGTCCGGACTGGACTCGCTCCATAATGCAGACAAGCTGTATTATTGATGAATCACAGGTTTCACAGTATCATCACGGTTTATAAAAGAAGAAAGGAACCAGGAGAAGAGAGGAAGAGGAGAAGGAAAAGAAAAAGAGAAAAAAAAAACAGAAAAAGAGAGAAAAAAGAGAGGGAGAGAAAAAGAGAAGAAAAAAAAAAGAAGAAAAAAGAAGAAAAGAATCGAGGGAAGGAGAGGAAAAATAAGGAAAAAAAAGAAAAAAAAATGAAATGAAAATCAGATAGAAATCGGAAGAAAAAAAGAAGAAGAGAGAAAATAAAAAAAAAGAAAGAAAAAGAGAGGAGGAGGAGTTGCTGCCCGATCCACCACCGAGGCCACCTGCAACTACCTCGCGCGCCACCACCATCGACCACCTTCACCACGCACGCCGTCCTCGCCACCACCACCTTCTTGTCCTCGCTTGTTTTCGCCCGTCCACTATCACCACCGGCGACTCCTTCGCACCGTGTCGCCGCGACCCAGCCGACGCCGCTCCTCCCCGAAGCCGTCATCGTCGTCCTCTTCACGAGCGAAACCACCGCCTGCACGTCGTGGTCAGCCGCCGCTTCAAGCCGCCTGCAGTCTCGCCGACATCGCCACCTTCCTCGCGTCGCCGCCTGCATCGCCGTCCCGTGTCCTGCCTCTTCGCGTCGCCGTCGTCTGCAAGCCGAGGTGAGCAGACCCGTGTGAGGAGGATCCAACCTGGGTAGCTTGTATGTGGGTTGACCCGCGCCTGGGTTGTGGGTCTGGGCTGTTGTGTCGATGGGCCGGCTGCACGGGCCAAGGCCTGGGCTCCTGTTTAGGGCCTGAGTTTAGTGTTGTGCTAAGCCTGGGCTGACACTATTTGGGCCCAGTCCGAATCAGTTTTCAAAAAAAAGAATAAATGTGTAAATATAATTCTGGAAATATAAAAATATATATATTATGGATTATAATTTTTTTGGAAAATATAAAAAAAAGGTATATGGGTATATTTTGTAGAAATAAAAGAAGTAACTACTTGATATAATATTTTCAAGGAATTAAAGTAATTATAACATGAATATGGTAAATGCCTTTAAGGATATATATTAAGGAAATAAACAGAGAAATATATATATGTATATTTATAATTCGTATTTATTTTCAGGAAAATAAGTTTATATAATTATATTTACTGGAAATATGGTTTTCTAATATAATAATATTTGGTAATTATTATTAGCAAGCAATATATATCATGGAAATAATTTTTGGGAAAATACATATACATGATATAATTTCTAGGAAAATTTTATTGTTATTATTTTGAAATACAAAGTATAATTACTCCAAAAATATATTTAAAGGAGAGTTTTAATTAAAGTATGGTACCGAAATTATATTTGGATATACGTACGGTACAATATTTTCGGTAAAAGATGATAATAAAGGATATGAACCGGGATGGGTTATTTCGCATTTTGGCATCATAGTATACCGATTATGTGCATCTTATGTGAACATATATTGTTTTGTTGTATAGGTTCAGATATCGGGCAGTTTCCCGAGGAGCCGGCCTTGGTACCGGTCATTGTCTCCGGAGTTGAGTAATTGACCAAGGTGAGGATGGATTTCCTTCAATATGTGCCTGTATTACTCGGTTATTGTGTTGTTGATTATTACACTGTTGGTTGCTACATTTGTTGTGTTTGTTTTCGGGATGTTTATCCCAATATCTTGATTGTTGTCGGGATGTTTATCCCAGTATTGTGATTGATTTTTGGACGTTTATCTTTGAGTCTTTTGGTATAAGTATAACGGAATTAATAATAAAATGTGATAAGGATGTCGATCCTTGATTTTGGATAGGGATGTCTATCCCGGAATTTTGGTTAGGGATGTCGTTCGCTGTGATTTGATTTTGATGATCATAATATAATTGTCACGTGGTAAGTAGTGGTACGACTCGATGGTTTAAGACTGTTATGTGGTGGCCATGACCTGGGTTACTTGTGATAAGCATGTCTATGCTTGGGATGTCTATCCCGTGATTATTTTTGGGATGTCTATCCCTGGGTTCGTATTTTTGGGATGTCGATCCCTGGGTTCTCTTGATTTGGTCTGGCACCCGGAATATGTTGATAACCAGGTTTGACCCCTAGCTTATCCGTGACGGGTCCCGGAAAAGGTAAAATTGGAAATTTGATTTTATTTGAGTCTTTTGATTTGTTTTATTTTGGCGGTTTTTCCTTGTTTTCGACTTGAGTAATTTTAGTGTGCATATTTATTGTCTGTCCTTCGTCAGTGAGCACTTCGGACTCACCCCTCACCTGCGGGCTTTCATCCCGTAGGATGAGTTATTTGTGATACAGGTTGGGTGCTTTCCACACAGGCTGTGGCGTTATCCCTTGGACAGGACTTGGATCCATAGTTTGCATCTATGTTGCATATAGTGTTTTTGTGAGTTATTAAGTCTTCCGCTGTGCAGTTTATTGATATTATTGGGCCATTACGCCGGTTGAGTTATTATTGTTGTTTTTACGTTGGGCTGTTGAGCCCGGATTTCTGTTGTATTCACTGTGTGCTGGGCTTGGTATGGTTTGTTAGAACAATATCCCTTCGCTAGAGGGGGGGTGAATAGCGATAATCGAATAAAAACGAAATAAGCAGGAATTGAATGCGGAATTAAAAGAATGAAGGACACACGAGATTTATCCTGGTTCACACACACTCTACTAGTGTGGCTAATCCAGCCCTTCAAGTCTCACTTGAAGATTTCACTATCTATGTTAAGCTTA